>PITA01002875.1:0-66505 GCA_004023965.1 Spilogale gracilis
TCCTCCTTCTTCTTCTTCTTCTTCTTCTTCTTCTTCTTCTTCTTTTAAGATTTTATTTATGTGACAGAGAGAGAGAGAGAGACTGACCGTGAAAGAGGGAACACAAGCAGGGGGAGTAGGAGAGGGAGAAACAGGCTTCCTGTCAAGCAGGGAACCTGATGTAGGGCTCGATCCCAGGACCCTGAGACCATGACCTGAGCCAAAAGCAGAGGCCTAACTGACTGAGCCACCCAGGTGCCCCAGTGTTACTACTTCTTGAATCAAAGTGCCAGTTGATGGCATTTTTAGTCTTCTACTTTTATAGCTTATTTTCATTCATTCATTCAATTTGAGTGATGTTTATTAAACCCATATTGTACCTCAGATATTATATTACTGTTTCCCTTAGTTCTTTCTTTCTTTCTTTCTTTCTTTCTTTCTTTCTTTTTTTTATAGCTCAAGGTCAGGGGAAAGGCAGGTGCAGAGGGAGTGGGAAAGAGAGAATCCCAAGCAGACTTCCTGCTGAGCACAGAGCCCAATGTGGGGTTCATTCTCACCACCCTGAGATCATGACCTGCATCCAAACCAAGAGTTGGATGCCTAAATGACTGAGCCACCTAGGCACTCCCCTGTTAATTCTTATAACGACCCTGTGATGTAAGAGTTTTTAGTCCAACTTAAAAAAAAAATTACCCCCAAGTCACATGGCTGGTAAGTCACAGAGCTTGGATTCAAACCCGAGTCCAATGCTTTTCCCCTTATTTTAATGGTCATTTTGAGGATTATTTAATACAGGTTATCTTCACTCTTTGAAATATGTGTTTAAATATGTGCTGCATTCTTAAGTGTGTTTCTGATTATATTTCAGAGCCAAATTATTTCCGTAAGAATGCACTTCTAATTTTATAATGATATCAGTGGGAAAATAAAAGGGACTGTATGGAATTTTGCCCAACTCCATAGGAGGGTTCTAAAAATTATAAGCCTAGGACCTGAAGACAGAAAAACATTAGCAATACCATAGCACTATTGTCATCAATGCAAGATATGGAGAAGTATAGAAGTACCTTTGTTTCTCATGAGATTTCTCTGAACTTTGTCACCATAGAGTTCATTGTCAAGTCGAAGTGATGTAAGACAGGCAACAGCCTATACTTACTGGCAGAGTCTTGTTCATGACTCAAGTCCCAGAGATACTGTTATAAGTGATCTAACTTATAAGCAAAGCACAGTGTGAGATTTTTATGATGAGGATGTCATGTCTTTTTTATACATTCAGATATAAAATAATTAAAGAAATAGTTCACATCAGTGTATCCAGTATTCAGCTAAAGATGCCAGGAGCTCAGGGGCACCTGGGTGGCTCAGTGGGTTAAAGCCTCTGCCTTTGGATCAGGTCATGATCTCAGGGTCCTGGGATTGAGCCCCGCCTTGGGCTTTCTGCTCAGCAGAAAGTCTGTTCCCCCCCCTTCCCCCCAACTGCCTCTCTGCATACCTGTGATCTCTCTCTCTCTGTGTCAAATAAATAGATAAAATCTTAAAAAAAAAAAAAAAAGATGCCAGGAGCTCATAGCAGCTGTGTAGCCATGTACAACACTGCACCACGGTTCAGGGCAGGAAGCAAGGATAAATTATGCTGATAGGCTATGAAGTGGTACCAGTATTCATGTGCCTTTTCTTTTGGCCATCCATCTCGAGTTCTCCATTACCCACTCCTTTGAAATGATTCTACTGAAAAATGCAAAATAGGGGCGCCTGGGTGGCTCAGTTGGTTGAACGACTGCCTTCGGCTCAGGTCATGATCCCAGAGACCTGGGATCGAGCCCCATATCGGGCTCCCTGCTCAGTGGGAAGCCTGCTTCTCCCTCTCTCACTCCCCCTGCTTGTGTTCCCTCTCTGGCTGTGTTTCTCTCTGTCAAATAAATAAAATCTTTAAAAAAAAAAAAAAAAGAAAGAAAAATGCAAAATAGCTCAATCCCTTTGTGCTCCTTAAGTTGCCTTAAATTTGCTAATTTGCTAATCATGTCCCGTCACTCCTTGACAATCACTATGTAGAGCTACTGCTGGTGAAATCATTGAGCGCCGCATGGCTGTTAGTGTATGAAGAGGGCCCATTGGCAATGGAAAATGTGTTCATCAAGAGCAATTCATAGCAGTGCAGATTCTGTACAGAAATGTAGGTCTTGGTAGAGGTTATTTTTATCCTCTAGCAGCTCTCAATTTTCTATAGCAGCAATAAAGAGTGTTGACCTAGATGTTCAAAAACAGTGGATAATCCGCCTAGTTAGGTAAAGGCCATGGGAGTTGGATAACAAGGGCACGGTTTCTTTTATGTGAGTCAGAGGGGTGGCTGGATATTGGAGTGGAAAATGTCTCTGTTGCTGAGGTAGCCATGGTCTAACTGACTGGCATTATTGCTGAGCCGCTGGGGCCACGTGACTCACGGGAGGGCCGTGTCTAAGCTCTGATGCTGATGATGGGGTTGGCTATCGCCAAGAACCCATTCCCTTATTCAGAAGAATGTGTGATATTTAAGAGCCAAACTATTTTGCCGAACGTTCCAAAAACACATAAAACATTTCACTTAATCGCTTAACAACCTTAAGAGGTGGGTGTTATTATTTAAATATTTCAGTAAAGGAGGGAGCTGAGATTCAGAGAGGTTAAAGTCATTGCTGAAGTCGTACAATGAATAAATGGCTGAACTAAGCCTGATTAGGTCACCGGTCTCCATGCTTATTGTTGTCTTCTTTAGACTGCCGTGCTTCTCCCTAGCTGGGTGTGCAAAAGAACACCTTAAAGTTGGATGATAGGCTCAAAGAAAGTCAGCAGTTAGATTATCAGGCATGAAGGAGACTAGGAGAATAGGAGAATAGGATCAGCGATCCTTGGGTCAACAAGTAGTCTACATCTCATCCCAGAATTCCTGTATCAAGTGTGAGTTCTTGGTGGTAGCTAGTCCAAGCTGGGGGCTCATGCCTGGTCCTTCCTAACTGTCTACCAGCTCACTGGAGCACCCAACCCCTCTGTCCCCATCTTGGTGTGGGAGACTCACTTGTCACGCAGAGAAGTAATGAATGAAACACGAGCCTCTCCTGACAGAGAAGTCTTTCTGTAACCTCTCTGCCTGACAAAACTCTCTCCCCGTGTTTGTGTCTCATCTTTGCTCTTACTTGCTGAGGAGCCCGAGCCAGCCCCCTTGAGCCGTCTAAGCCTTGCTAAAAACACCCAGCCTTACAGTGTCAAGTGGGAGCCAAGTGTGATGGTGCAAATGAGAGTGGTCTGGACCTTATCAAATGCTCTCCAGGCTTAGGATGCCTGGTGCCGCACCACGTCCTCCTTATGGGGCCAATTGCCCTGTAGGTACTCACTTCCCCAGAGTTGCTAAAACATATCAAGATGAAGTACCATTAGGATCTGAAACTATCTGAGGGATTCAAATTCCAGCGACTGAAATTCTTGCCCTGGTGGAAGAGGGACTCTCTCTTCTTTGCTTCCATAGTGTCTCTCTCGTATCTCCCTTGCTTATACAACCAACCCACCATATTGGGAATGTCTGTTTCCCCTCAAGAACAAGGAGCCGGTTCTAGTCCTCTTTATCCACTTGGCTGAACATTTAACCTGCACCCATCAAGTATTCAATAAGTGTTTCATGATATGGGGGATATTTACTGAACATTTACTCTGTGCCACGGATTTAAGTTCCTGGCACCTGTCAGTCCATTTCATCCTCCTGACAATAAAATCATCCTCATTTTATCGATTGGGGAACCAGAGTTCAAGGATATTAAATAACCTGCCTGAAGTCATGTAGCTTGTGAGTGGTAGATCTGGGATTCTGGGAGGCAGATTCAGTCTTCTGATTAGAGGCTGCTCTTAAACCACTCTATTTTTCCACTTTTAAAACATTAATACCCATCGTAGAAGATTCAGACAGCAAAAACAAAACATAGCTAAAAGAAAAAAAATGCTTCTTTTATCATTTCATATATAAACATCAATTCTACCATGTAGAGGTAACTAGCATCCGTCTTCATTCCTTGGGTGGTATTTTTGTATAGCTCATTTATACTGCACACGACTCTATAACAATTTTTTACTTTTACCATCTTAAATCATTTTAATGATAAAAATGTTCTTGCATACACTGAGAGCATTACCCTTTACTCAAACATTCCCCCATAATTGGACTCTATATCTTCCCTTTCTGTTTTAAGTGATTCTGTGATTAACATTTTGGGGGACAAATCTTTTGTCTGGGTGGTTTTTTTGTGTGGCTCGCAGAGAAGGATATTCCTGAGATTTTTGAGACACACTATCCAGACTGCTTGCTGCAAACCCGGTACAAGCGACACCTCCCCCCATAGGATCTGGCAGGACTTAGATGTTGGGCAGAAGGTTTTGAAGGAGAGGAGTGCAGGGATTGGAGGACTCTGAGGAAGGAGACATACTTCAAAGTGTTCAGCGGGGCTGGCCTTTCACCCACTTGGAGGAAATGGAAAGAAGTGAAAGCTGCCCGAAAAGGAGGTGGAATTCCACTGTCTCTGGTGGCCCCTCCATCATCTGAGGGTCCGAACAGCCCCCTTCTTGCTAAGTGTGGCCAGTCTTTGGGCCTTAGTTCATCAGCAGGACGATGATTTTGTCTTACATTTGGCTGAAGAATAATGAAACATGTTTCAAAGGCAAAGCAGCCCATCCAGAAAATATTCTTAGAGTTGTCACCCCTTCTCTCTGTGTGTGTGTGCACATGTGTGTGCGTGTACGTGAGTGTATGCGGGACGGTGGGAGGGGGCCTGTTAGCGAACAGTAACCATTAAGAGAAATCAACTGATCAAAGGAACTGACTCTTGCCATTTTTGCGGGTTTTCTGGGTTTCTTTTTGTTGGGTTGGGCACACTGCAGTGAATTCAGGGCACCATGCTGAGGCCTTTTCATTAATACCTGGGAGGCTATCCCTAGCCTATGGCGCTTTGGTAGAGGAATTAGAAATATATAATTCACCAAGTGTCTAACCTCCTATCTCATACGATCCCAGTTTTAATTATCCAAGAAAAGCATTTGCTTTTCCCTGCCTTTATCTTGTGCTTGGAGTGGGTCTCTTGGCTTACCCCTTCTTTTTCCTCCCTCCTTCTTCTGTTCTCTTTAACTCTCTAGCAATTATGTCTTGACTGCAAAGCACTCATATTTCCATTCAGGGTCTTCATTTTTATTGTTTGTCTTCAAATAACTGTATTCACCTGTTTTTAGTTCGGCTTTGCTTTTCTTTTCTTTTTTTCTTTTTTCTTTTCTTTTCTTTTTTTTTTTTTTAATTCCAAGACCGAGTGTGCTTTGCTTACCTAGGTCTGTGAGAGGAAAATGACCCTCTCTCTGGGTCAGGGTAGCAGACCGAGACCCAGGGGGAGCAGCAGCCACGGTGGCTTCTTGCAGCAACTAAATTGTATCCTTTGGCAAAAACAATAAGAATCCACGGGAGAGGGCTGGTAGCCTTTTCCTTGGGCATGTGAAAGCTTTCATATTGTCAAGAAGCACTGTTATTAAAACCATGGGTCTCAGCATCAGATAAACCTAAATTGAGGGCTGACTCTCTTTAATGGCTTATGAACTTGGCCATGTTTTCTGCGTCTCAGTGGCTTCATCTGTGAAATGGGTATAATGACATTTACCCCCATGGGGGTGGCTGGAGGACTTCAATGAATTAAATCACGTAGACCACTCAGCATGAGGCCTGGCTGGTGAGCTTCATACATGTTGGCTGCCATTACTTTGATAATTATTCTTATCATCAGTATTATTTGCTTGACTTATAAAATGTCTCAGTTGTTCCCTGGTAAGGACTGCTTTCTTCTTTCTAAATGTAGCCTCTATTTTTCTGATAATCTTGACAGATGAAAGGGAGGGGATATCCTTTCCCACAACAGTTAATTGTGATAAGAATTGCACATTTGATGTATTTCTCCTCCTTCTGTAATTGTTTGGGAAACAGCTGTGTGTTTCCACGGCTTGCCCAGTAGTTTTTGATCATGAGGTTAAGTGATCCCTAAATGGATAGGGAGGTACACAGAGACACCAGAGAAAATATTTATGAAGAAGAAAGTATCACAGATATAAATATATATCTAGCTTATAATAGAGTCATCCAAAACAGTGCTCTGCCACCTGGATGCATGGCTGAGAGCTTGCTGGTACATTTTGGCTTCCACATACTCTCCCGTATGGTGCCTACCCTAAATACAATAAATATTAATAATAAAAAAGGGCTTTCCTGAAGATGCAGCGTATTATGACAAGTTGTAGAGCATTAATAGCAATTCTGTGAAATGTAATTTGAGGCATATATTTTCAAAAAAGCCTGCCCTAAATCTATGGCATGCCTGATTCAGATCGGCTGTTGTGGTCAGACGTGTCTCCTTGAATTTTTACTTTCATTGCTTTAGTTCACTCGCATGATTTTTTTCCTGCCTTTCCTTCCATGATCAATTTCTCACTGGCACAGAGCATCACATCTCTCGAAGGCTGGTTTCTCAATACTTGCAAAACGTTCCCTCTTCCTATTCTGTATTCTACAGGGAAGGGTAAAAAAAAAGAAGACTTTAAAGTCAGCAAGTCGTCTTTCTCTGTGTGGGTGTTTTAATCCTCTAGAAGCAAGACCTTCATAAAAAATAAAAAAGATCTTGATTCTTAGGACTTCTGGATCTTGCACCATTTTAATATATTGCCAGCCCATCCATCTGGGCTTTCTCCTCATGTGATGAGCTGAGTACAGGACAATAAACCCACTTACTAAGAGCGCAGAGCCCCAGGTTAGGTGTCTGATTTCCATATGGGCAAGTGTTCTTACTGGCCTGAGCCATCACAGCCCAGACAGACACTGGTCAGGAGCAGGAGGTAAGGGTGTAAGAGGGTCTCAGAAAATCATCCCTCCCCACGTGCCACCACCCCCAGGAATGATGACGGAACCATGCTTGTCTTGAAGTGGTAGCCAAATGAGTTCATTTTTGTATGCAGCTGTTAGTGGGATGGAATGGAAATAACTACAGTTTTCTTTTTTTTTTTTTTAAGATTTTTATTTATTGGGCAACTGGGTGGCTCAGTCGTTAAGCGTCTGTGTTTAGCTTAGGTCATGATGCTGGAGTCCAGGGATCGAGCCCCACATCGGGCTCCCTGCTCCACAGGAAGCCTGCTTCTCCCTCTCTCACTCCCCCTGCTTGTGTTCCCTCTCTGGCTGTGTTTCTCTCTGTCAAATAAATAAAATCTTAAAAAAAAAAAAAGACTTTTATTTATTTATTTGTAAGAGAAGAAGAGAGAGCACAAGCGAGGGGAGGAGATGAGGCAGGAGGAGAGGGGAAAGCAGACTCTCCACTGAGGAGGGAATCTGATATAGGGCTTGCTCTCAGGACCCCTGGGATCATGACCTGAGCTGAAGGCAGATGCTTAACTGACTGAGCCAGGTGCTTCAAATAATTCCAATTTTTATAAACCCGTCTATGGCTAATTTTTGAATGCTTGCTGATGAGGTGTACGATTTGTCTTGCGGGTGAAAAACTCTGGGGAAAATGACTTGTTGGGACAGTTTATAGAAAAAAACAGAAGCCATTTCAGACTCAATGCTCACACAGCGTGGTCTGGAAGGAGAGAGGGAAGAATGTTCTGCATAGGAAAAAACAGGTCTTGGGTAATTAGTTGCCCCTCCTTACTTAATGGTTAGAAGCAGAAAAATTTGAAGAGACTGTGGGATAATAATATTATCTCTACTTTATTTACACATATTTACTCAATCCTTTATTGAGTGATTACTACGACTCAGGAGCTGCTCTAAGTGTTTCCTGTGGGTTGACTCACTGAATGCTCACAACTGTGGTAGGTAGGTGCTATTATACATGTGTAAATGAACATGAAATTCACATAACATAAAATTAACCTTTTGAAAGTAAACAGTTCAGTGACATTCAGTGCATTCACAATGTTGTGCAACCTCAGCTTTTGATCAAGTTCCAGAACATCTTGATCGCCTAGAAAGAAAATCTTGTTTCCATTTTGTATTCCTTTTCTAGGGCTTCGGTACAAAGTAGCACACACTGGGAGGCTTAACGCAAAACAAATGTATTGTCTCCCGGTTCTGCCTGCTACAAGTCGGAATCAAAGTGTCCTCCAGGCTGTGTTCTTTCTGACACTCAGAGTAAGATCCTTCCTTGCCTCAGTCTGTTCTCTACCTCTATCTTCAGAGGCTGTTCTTCCCATGTGTCTGCACATTGTCCTTCCTCTACCTGTCTCTGCACCCAAATTCCCCCCTTTTATAAGGACACCGTCATATATTGGATTCGGTGCCATCCTGATTACCTTATTTTAAATTGATTACTTCTGTAAAAACTCCATTTCCAAATAAGGTTACATTCTGGTGGTACTTGGGGTTAAGACTTCAATGTATCTTTTTAGGGGAACATGATTTAACCTATAATACCCATTAAGGAGTGATTTGTCATTTCTCACATCCCCCCCCCCCCCCCCCGCCCTGGAAGCCACCAATCTGCTTCCTGTTACTATGGTTTTACCTACTCAGGACATTTCACATAAATGAAATCATGCAGTCTGTGAACTTTCATGTCTGGCTTCTTTGATGTCACATCATGCTTTTGAGTTCATTCCTGTTATAGCGTGTATCAATACCTATTCCTTTTTATGATTGAATAATGTTAAACATTTGTTTTTCAAATGAAGATACTGAAGCACGTAAAGGGGAAATGATACATCTAAGGTCACACAAAGGTAGAACTTGAACCTGGAAAGACTATTAGGAAAGCTCGTGTATCCTTAAGGAGCATTGCCTCTAAGGAGTTCCAAGAAAAAAGAGCACTGGAAGGAATGCCAGTAAGAGACAAGGAGAGGAAGATGGCACATGTGACATTCCCCAGTGGCAGGGAGGTGTCCAGGGAAATCGTGAGAAGCGTGCCTTATATATTCAGTTTTAAGTCATTTCTTCTTTCCTACTGTGCCACCTTCTCCATTCTTCCTAAATCTTCAGTAAACCTTTCCTCATTTGGCTGTTTTGCATGAAGTATGCTTTGAGGAAATAATGAAAGGGTAGCCTCTGGAGTGGAGACAGATTCGCAATAAAAAATGACCTGGAAAATGCAAGCCCTGGACATTTTATGAATTCGAGGATGTCTGACTAAGCTGTGTTATCCAAGAATTAAGGGAAAGCAGGGGTGCTACAGGATCTGGGGACAGGTCCATGTACCTTTGTGTAATGAACTTGGTGTCACCCAGAAATTTGCTGTGTTGCCCTCATCATTGAGAATGAACACATCCTCATAACCTCCCTTTGGATGAGTTGATGCTAAAGTCCTAGTGTGCCATGAGAGAAAATGTTGAAACTGTTCCTATGTCGGGTTGGTTCCAGAATAGTCCAAAAGCTTCAAAAACCGCAGGAGCCAACTTGTCACACCACAGAAATATGGCTCTCCACATGCAAATCAAGACTGCATTTTGAGGACATTCAGAGGTGACTTTCAGGGGCTTAAGGCAGCATATCGATTTCCTGGGGTGGCCATAACGGGTCCCCCAGGCAGTGGCTTCCACAGCAGAGAAGTATTCTCTCACGGACAAGGTCTCCACGACACTGAGACCTTATGGAGGGCTCCTAGGGAAAGCCTGTTCCCCTCGGACACCAGTGGCCAGGGATGATTATCTCCTTCGGGTCTAGGTGTTAAACGATGGGACAGCTCAGGCTACAAGCCTCAGCCTGTGTCAGACCCTGGTGTGACCCTGGGGCACGCTGGCTTGGTGGACGTGAAACATGTGCTGGACAGAGTTTGAGCAGTCAGTCCCACAGTGGAGTGTAGACAGGGTAGTTTGAACCCACTTGTAACCTTTACTTCAGTGTTATAGGATAGACTCATAATCTATGGTTTTACCTTATTGTGTGATAATACTGTCCCCTCCCAACATCACTGAGCTAAAAAAAAAAGGTGCATGTTTAACGAAAAATTAAGTACTGACTGTCCTTTGCTCAAGAATGTTGATGATGAATTTTGAAACCCACACAGCACTTGCCGACGTCTGCCATAAAACCGGGGGCTGTAGTAACATCACTGGCCACACTTCAACCCAGAAAAGGAAATCTTATAACAAAGCATCACCATCTAATTACAAAATGAATAGCTATTCTAAGACAGTTATGCCTGGCGATGATAATTTCACCCATGCTGTTGTGAACCTCGATCACTTTGGGATCAAAGTGGGATTTTCAGTTTAGGGAAAATGATTATTCTTCTAAGTTTACTTGGCGTAAGTTTATCTCACTTTTTCTTGTTCACAAAGTGATGGTTATTACCGGGATGGCTCCCTGAGCAGAAGAACATCACAAACAGTTAAATTCAGGTGTCTTCCTATCCGTTTCTTCAAGAGAAAACCAGTTAATTTAAATAATGGTTTGAGTTTTGTTCACCGCCCCCCAAATCTGTTCATTGACTCAAAGCAAAGCTTCTGAAAGTTCATTCTTTCAAAGATGTAGCCTCTGACATCATTGTGACTTCTCATTCGCTTAATAACGATACAACAATGGGAGATGGTGGTAGTGTTCTCAAATATAGTTTTGGGTGGAGCTCAGCATCACGAGAAAGAGTGTCATTACTAAATTAAGAAATCCGTGGAGCAGAAATGTATTTGGAATTAGATGTAGTGCGTTCATAGTTCATAATTGCATCCAAACAAGCTGTGCCAGTCTACCAACAAAATAGAAGTTGTACTTGACAGACATAATATTTTTATTTACACACAGAGACGCGAAACTACAAAATATTTGTAATGGAGCGGATGTCAAATCAGAAAAGTGCTTCCGCAAAATGAGCTCTTTTTCTTTTCCGCCTGTTCTTAAATTTTACAAATGTTTGAGCCTTCAATGGGCTACTTTGTAAATCAACTCAAAAGCGCTACAATGTCTACTGACAGTGTCTCCTCCCCACCCCCCACGGGTGAACAAACAAATCCTCTAAATTTTGTTTGCATTTTGTTCCAAAGCCCTTGGTAATCTTGAATCAAGTATTTGAGAAACCATGTGCCAAAAGACTTAAGCTCTGGAAGCTTCTTGGAAAATGTAATCATTGAGAACAAAATTCGTACCTACAAAACCAAAGGAAAAATTAAACGCATTAAACAATTTGAATTTGAGGGTAAATAATTATGTTTCAAATAGCTTATGACCTTGCAATGTCTAAATTTGGCAAAATATTTAAAAGAATCATAGACAACATATTTGATGAATTTTGTCTCACAAAATATCTGTCAAAGAATGTTTTTCTGAATGACAAAAAAAAAAAAAGGCACCTGTGAGAAGATCTGGAATCAGATATTAACACATTTCAATAAGGAAATAGAATTGAGAATATTTTCCATTTATCAGAATTAGTTCTTCACTTACCTGTAGAAAGAATATTTTCTTAACTAACGATGCTGCGGTCAACTGAGAAGAGTCAATCAAAGTGTTAACAATTTCAAATTTATAAACCATAAAATGCAACTTTGAAAAAGATTGCAGGTAATTTTATTAAAAAATAAAAAAATTCTAAAATTATATTCTTTTTTTTTTTTAAGATTTTTTAAAATTTATTTGACAGAGAAACACAGCCAGAGAGGGAACACAAGCAGGGGGAGTGAGAGAGGGAGAAGCAGGCTTCCCACCAAGCAGGGAGCCCGATGTGGGGCTCAATCCCGGGTCTCCAGGATCATGACCTGAGCCGAAGGCAGTCGCTTAAACAACTGAGCCACCCAGGTGCCCCTAAAATTATATTCTTTAGAGAAATGTTTGTGACATGGTATTAGATATAGACATGACTCCACAGTGGACTACAGTGTTTATGAACCAAGAATAATATTCTGCTTTTGTTCTTTTTTACTATTCAGATAAATCAATCTAAATAATTAAAATTTTTTTGCTTTCATGAGCATTGTTTTTTGTTTTTAGAAATGATTTTATTTATGAGAATAATTTTTAAATAAGACTATTTTATAGATCTACCTTTATAATAAAAAAATCAATCTATAAATGTATCCTTTAAAAATTATACCTTTATTTGTTTCCACTTTCAAAACTGTCTCAGTGTGGATAATTATATAGTTACATAGTTAAAACAGACGTCTATTTTGAGTATGTGCATGTGTTTTTCTTTCAGAGAGGGAGAGGGAACCTGTGAGCAGGCAGGGGAAGAGGGAAAGAGAAAATTCCAAGCAGACTCCATGTTCTGCACACAGCGTGAGGTGGGCCTTGATCTCATGACCCTGAGATCATGACTTAAGCCGAAACCAAGAGTTGGACGCTTAGCCGACTACCTAACCATGTACGCCTGGTTTTAATCCTATGGCTTCATTTATAACTTTGAATGATGATCCATAGTCACTCCTTCACTTCCACGTTCTTGAAAGCCAAGAAGAGAAGTCCACCTATGAATTCCCAGGTTAGGAAATGGCTGTGACTGGGTATTCAATAGAGCTCCCTCCTTCCCCAGCGCCCTTGACTTCTCTTTCCCCAGTGGCACCCGCTTCCCTCTCTCAGTCAGGTAACTCTTCATTCAGTAAGCAAGCATTTAAAAAAAAATGGTTTATTTTATTTGGATAATTATATTTGCATTGAGTCAATGTCTTTTAACAAATCATTTTATTGTTTATTTACATTACAGTATATAATTCCTGTCCAGGTAGAGGGAAAATGTCATTCTTTCAGTATGCTAGCATCCTGCATGCAAACATACTCACTAATGAGTTCATTAAGCATCAAATAATTAGGTAATTGGTGTTTTAAATACCTTATATCATTCAGAAATTCACAGTGGGCTGTTTTATAGATGACTAAGGAATATAGGTGACTAGGAAACACATTATGATTTTTCTCTTTAACGTCACTATGTTAGCTGACACCTCCATCACACTGAGGGACTTTTGAAAATGCCAGGCACTCTCTTCGGCCCTGGGATTTAACAGTGAATAGACCAGACAATGTCTTTGTCCTGATAGAGCTTACCTTTGGTAGAGGGAGAGGGACGTAAAATAAATGACATAAACTATGTCAGGTGGAGATGTGTGCGAAAGGGAAAAATAAACCAAGCCAGGGGATACAGACAGATAAGGGAAGTACTGTTTTACACAGTCAGAGAACATCTCCTTGGTGTAGGGCAGAGACTGGAATGAAGCTCTAGCTTCCTGTTGAAGCTAGCCAGTTGGGCATCTGGGGGGAGGGAGGCCAGGCAAGGGCTGAGCCAGGAGGATGCCTGGCAGGCCTGAGGAGGAGCAAAGGGGCCAGCATGGTTGGGAAGGATGGAGCCATGGGAAGAGAGGAGAAGAGGAGATCAGAGGCTGGGGTGGAAGAGGTCTTGGATGACCTTGGAAGCCACAGTTGGACTTTGGAATTCAACCTCAGTGAAATAGGGAGCCACGGAGAGTTTTGCATATTTGCAAAGGCTCCTTCTGGTTATGGCCTCGAGAAATGCCCCTGTGTGTGCACGCATGAGATGGGAACCGGAGGGTGGACCCTGGGAGAGCAGTAAGGTGACTCTTGCAGTGGCCCGGGCAACCCATGATAGAGCCTCAGGCTGGGTTGGTGCCACTGCGAGTACCTTTGAGAGCAAAGCTGATGTGATTTATGAGGAGTTGGGAGGCAAGAGACACGTGAAGGTTTTGGCCTGGATCTAGGAAGAAGGGAGATGTCACTTACTGGGGAGGGGAAGACTAGAAGAGAAGCAGCTTTGGGGGTGGTGGGTGGGGAAACAGTCGTTAACTGGAGATGCCTGTAAGACATCCAAGGGGAAAGGCAGTGTTGATGACTCTGTGCCTCACTTCCCCTGGACATTGGGGCTGTCTGGGGCGCTTATCCAGCCCACAGTAGGATTGTTGTGGCGACCCAGTTACCAGGCTCATGTACCTTGACAGACGTTACGGTCACCACTCAAAGCTCATTGTCATGAATATCTGTGACTTATTCACATTTTCTGAGAAAATTCATACAAAAAGGAAAAAAAAAACATATTTAGGGCAATAGAGTCTGTTCCTAGAGTCTTAGAATTAGACCCAGAAGTGATCCTTAATCTCTGCTAGTTCAAAGCCTAGTTTTATGGATGAGAAGACATTTGGATGTCCAAGGAGCCTCGTGTGTGGGGGGGGGTGTTTGGTTTGGAACCCAGGGCTGCTGTCCCCACCTCTTTCCGTGCCTTCGCGCATCCCATGGAATGTTACAGGTTTCCCCAGGGGTCTCAATTTTGAAGGATGTTTGCTAAAAGCCCAAGGTGCTTAACATTTCTCAAGGTTTGCAACAGGCTTGATCTTCAGAGAATGGGGAGGGCAGTGGAGGCCGGAAATAAGACGCCTTGAAAGAGCTTTCCATGGAGCCTTGCTTGGAGGACGGGGTGTGGGGAGCAGTGCCTTAGTGCCTCATAATCCCCAGGTGACCAGACCCTGGGGGACAAGGGCCTGGCTTGCTTGGTGAGGGAACTCCCCCTTCTGCGAGGCCCCCTTCTGTTGTGATCAAGCTTCCCCAGTCTCACAGGCCCGTTCAACTGGAGGGCAAGGCAGACAAGATGAATGGATCCATCCTGTAGCTCAGATGTCTCTGAGATTCTCTGCCTTCGTCCTCTAAGAGGCTTCTCTCCTTCCCAGTTCACCAATGTCTCCCCTTACCCTCCACCCCCCACCATCCAGGTTAATGCTGCTCAGAAATCAGAGCATGCAGGCGTAATTTGCATGTATGATCTGGAGATGGTGATTAATCCATAATTTATTCTTGAGCCCGTTTGAGAGCCTGAAGTTTCCAGAGAGGGCTTTTGTGGTAGGCTTGGAAATGAGTTCACCAGAGCCCTTTCTGTTAGGGCCCGTAAGAGCTGGGAGGACTAGCATATTCCCAGGGCTTCCTAATGCTTCCCCAAGTGGGGACTTCTCACTGGCTCCTCAACCAGAGGAAATGACCAAGCTGTCCTCTTGCCCATGGGAACGTGCGCTCAGCTGACAGTGTAGAGGAAAGGCGGGCAGAGGCTCTTGTACCCCTGGAAGAACAAAGCCCGCCCTGGGGGCTAGCCCAGTGTGCCCTGGAGTATGGGGAGCACCGGGCCACAGGCCTGGGGCAGTGTGGATGGGGCGCCGGAGACTAGGGGGCTGGCCTCCACTCAGAGCCTGCACCACAGTTTCCCTACCCAGTATCCATTCCCCCCACTCCTAGCCTTCCTTGGTGAAGAAATACTAGTTTTGTTTGTAGGAGGAATGTTACACCTTCCTGATCAGCCAATGAGATGGAAGAGAAGCCACTGAGTGGGGCTTCTGGAAAAGCTATTGCTTGCCCCTTTAAAAAAAATAAAATAAAACAACACAGGGTCTGGTGGAGGAGTTTTGATCATGGAACTAAAAGTCCCATGATAAGGATGGCAAAGCACAAAGATACAGGAGCCTGGGACTTGGCTAATACTACCCGTGTGTGGGACCCATTCTTGACTTGGACAGAGTATTAGGGGAGAAGCCCCTCTCTGTCCCTGTCTGACTAGTGCTTGTGTGAGAGGCCAGCTTGAGGTGGCTGAAGGCAGTTCTAACATCAGCTGCCTCTCCTCGCATCCAGTGGAGGCTTGCCTTTGCCCCTCACCTGCCACGGAGCCCCAGGACCCCATTTACACTCTGCAAGCCTCAATTTCCCCATTTCTGAAATGAACATGATAATGAGTTCCCTGCAGATGGGTCCTGAGTGAGTTCCTGGGATTTCTGTGGGCCTCTGCTGGCTTTGAGAGCAGGAGGCTCTGCCGCCTGGGGAGCGGTGTGGTTTGATGGGGTAGGTGTGGGGGGAGAGAGCCTTTGGAGAAGGAGAGAGTCAACTCTTAGAGAACAGGCCAAGAGCTGGAAAATCCTAGGGGTCAGATCTTCCAAGTGCAGCCACGAGGAAGCAGAACGCGAGGGTATGTGCCTGAGATCAGGGCTGGCTCAGCTAAGTTCCCGAAGGCATTTCTTGCGAGATGGGAAACCAGGGCGTGTGGGCAGGCTGGTTGTGCATCATGAGGATGATGAAGGAAGTTGTGTGTGTGTGTGTGTGTGTGTGTGTGTGCGCTCGCGCGCGCACACCATGTTGGGCTTTGGGCAGTAGAAGGTCAGCTAGAGGTCTTTTAGAAAACAGAAATCTGATTTAAGAAATGTTTCACTTTCCTGTTTTAACAACCCTTGGCTTCTCTTACACAGAGGCCCAAGAGCACTTGGGGAGTGACAGCTAAGGGGGCCAAGTTTTCTTTTGGGGTAAAATTCCAACATTGATGGTGGTGATGAGAGCAGAAACCTGTGAGTGCACAACAAAGCATTGAACACTTTATGTGGATGAATTGTATGGTATTTGGATTCTATCTCAGTAAAGTGATAGACAAGAAAAAGAATGCTTTGTGAGTTTCCTATCGGCAACAGGACAAAGGTTCTTTTGGAATGACTTCCACCGGCCATTCTAGTCTGACTGACCAAGATCTGCTTGCCCAGGTGCATTTTATTTTTTAAGGGAGAGAGAGAGAGAAGGAGAGGAATGGGCAGGGACAGGAAGGGGCCAAGGAAGAGAAAAAAGAGAGAACCCTAAGCAGGACCAATGCCAGCCAGCACGGAGCCCCACGTGGGGCTCGATCTCTTCACCTTGAGATCAGGACTGTGCTGAAATCAAGAGTCTGATGCTTCACTGGAGGAAGCTGCCGCCCCCCACCCACCTAGCCACGCCAGGTGCATCCTCACCTCCAGTCACAGTGAACTGTTTGCCTTCCCCTGGCTGTGTCATGTGGTTTCATGCCTTGGGTCCACGATGCTTGTTGCTTCCTCTTTATCTAGTGGAATCCTAGCTCTGGTCCTGCAAAGTTAAGCTCCAACTACGTTGCTTTGGGAGCGCCTTCCCTGCCGTTGACCGTTCTGCACACTATGTGAGCATTTGGCTCCCCTGCTAGACCACAGGCACCTTGAAGACAAGGAGCATGTTGTTTTTGACCTTGTGTCTCCAGCCAGTGGGATTCCAGGGCATGTGGGGAGTAAGCAGGGTACTATCTGGGCAAGGAAGGGGTTTTTTTTGCTGGCTTTGTTTAGGATTGCAGACCTGCATGAGTTTTATCATTGTTTTCCCATTTTCTGCCGTTTCCCCTTGTGGCTTTGTGGCTGCCCACTTTCAGCCACCCTGCTTTGGTGTGTCTTCAATCCAGTCCCCTGCATATACTAAGTTCTTTGGGAATGAGTGAGAGTGGCTGAGCCCAGATACTAGGCAAGGGCTGGGAGGGAAGGGTTGCTCTAGCAAATGGCCAGAGCAAAGCAACGCTTGAAACACCATGCCAGGCAGAGGGAGGCTCAGGACCTGTAGGGAAGCCAGGAACTCAAGGAAGCTGGCAGAGTTCATGAAGAAGTCAGACAGAAAGGTGCATCGTGACTATTGTCACTGAAAATTTTCTCCATGTGCCTTTAACTTCAGCAGCTCTCCCTGTCTGTCAGTCCGTGTTTATGTGCATTTCCAGTTCTGGGAGCTGCCTCCCCCCTCGCTGGCTACAAAGGCATGTGTTGACAGAGATTCCAGGTCTCGAGCCTCTAAGACAAAGCAACTGGTTTCCCATCGCCTCATCCTCAGTAATTGAGTGCCTATGATGTTTCTGGCACAGTAGCAGGCCCCTACCGTATGTCAGGCATTCAGTTAGGCACTCCCAATGTGTTCTCTCATTCCATCCATTAAGGAGATCCATGAGTCTATTAAATAGGGTAAGAAACATTAGCTGCTGGGACAAATGGCCCTAAAATCTCAGTGGGTTACTATAATATTATAGTTTAATTCATATCACAATCCAACATGATGCGTGTGTGTGTGGGGGGGGGGGCTCTGTTCTTTGTAGTCTTCTAAGGACCCAGAATCCTTCCAGCCATTGGCTCCACTTCTGATAGGACCCCTGAGTCCTCTGTGGGGACGCTGCCTCCAGCTGACTGAGAAGGAAGAAACGATGCCCGGAGGGTTGTGGGAAAGCTTTCAGAGGCCAGACCTGGAAGGAGCGTCCAACCCTTCTGTCCACATTCCATGAGCTAGATCTCATTCACGTGGGCACTGCAGATGGTGCTGGGAAATGGGGAGCTGTGTGCCCAGAGAATGAACGTGAGCCGGTGAACACATAGCACAATGTCTGTCGCAGAGCTAGTTCCCGTTGTCACCGTTTCGCAAATCGGCTCATCTCAGCCTTCTTCAAGCCAAATAGTGAGCTTTTCCCTGAGAGAAAGTTGGTCTTTTGCAGTTCTAAAGTCCCTAATACTTTGCCCAGATTCTGACACATAGAAAATACTCACCATATCTCTCATGTGGGATGGAGCTTCTCCAGCTCAGAGCAGAGTGGCGAGCGAGTCCTACGGGTATCCTCACTTGTCTGAGACGGTCTGGTTTTCCGTGGCTGCTGGGAGGGGACAGGTGGAGTCCCTGCTCCCCCACTCGGGGCTGGGGTGGCCGAGGCTTCCTGCCAGGTGGGCAGCCCTGAGGTCTCTCCTAAGGAGAAAAATAATAGGTGATTATCCCCAAACAGAGGATCATCTCCTTGTAATGAACTGATGGTGTTAGAGGGACATATCCCCTGCTGCTCCCCCTGGGCAAGCTCAAGGCCAGGTTCAAGTGTTGGGTCCCGGAGGGTGATCTAGCCCTTACTTTCCTGTCCTTGCCCCCTTTGCTACGTATTAGACATAATATGCGATACTCTAGAGATATTCCCCCCGTGCCCCCGCTCATCCTCCCAGGCCCTTTCACTGGGGAACATAGCCTATGAAATGTCATATTGTTCCTGACCCGCACACTCAACTCAGCAAAATCTAAATGGCCTTTCCGTTTCTTTCTTTTCCATAATTATGTTTCCTTCCCCACCCTCCCCATGACCTTTTTCTCCCCCACCACCAATGACCTAATCAGTGAAGATCCTTCTGGATATCTGAGAATGGCTACAAAGGAGGGAGGGATTGGTAAAAACCTAGGAGGCGGGGAGGAGAAAAAGGCCCCAGAGAATGGACATCATCAAAAACAAAGACTCAAGATAAGGTTTAAAGAGCTTCATCATTATTAATTTAGGAGGCTTAAGGAGGGTTGGCAACAATAAAAGGGCAGGAAGAAAATCTTAATGATCAGTCGGCCAAGCATGTGAAGGTTGTCCAATCCTCTGAGAGGCACAACGATTGTAGGGCTTTCAATTCCCTTTGTTCTTTCACTGGGGCCGGTGGGAGTGTATTGTGGAGGCAACAGGCCTGAGGAGGCGGGCAGGGCTGAGCGGGACCAGCCCCTGTGGGCTGTTGGCAGCATTCAAGAAGGCTCAGCGGTGCTGGGCAGTCTAATGGGCATGTCTAATCAAATAGGAAAATTACAGTCAGAATGGAAGGTGCCTACCAGGCTGAATCAGGGTGTGGGCTGTGCCCATTTAGTAAGGTTGCCAAGCTGTGGGGGTGGCCTCGGGGTTTCAGGACCGGGGTGGGAGAGGCTAAGGCAGGTGGTAGATGGCTGAAGGACTCGGGGAGTGGGTTTTCATCAACCCTTATGTGGTCTTTCAATATTGTAATAAGGAATCTAGCTGTCCTGGTTCGCACCAGCTGAATGCCGGCCTGGGGACCTCACCCTATAATTTGCACTGCTGTGGCGACTGAGCCATGAAATAGAACTGGGTCTCTTTGATGGAACCATTTTGGCTTTACTGGCAGGAGGTGATCAGGCTGCCAATTCCCAAGAGCACAAGTTTCGCGGGGCACCAGGGCTAGTTTATTTACCCTTGACCTCTCTGACTTTCTTAAGGGTCTTTTTCCTTTGGATGCCTCTCTTCTCCCTCCATGCAGCCCTCCTTGGTCTCTTTACCTATTGGGGCGTCTAGCTTTCAATTCCTCATGTGGGTTCTATGTATTTTAATCAAAGGCAAAGAGAAGGCAGCTCATGGGTTGTCATGAGGATGATAGGATGTGAAATGACCACTGTATTGTTTTCCTTTCTCTGAGACAGCAGCCTGGTGTTCCGCGTTGTCAGCTCATCAGAGGATGTCACTGGAAAATGCAAACTAGCCCAGCTCCAGCACTCTCAGCTCCTTCCAATTCCCTCAGCACAGAACATCAGAGTTGGGGCATGCTAATCTGATTTCACCACTTGGGCAGTGGGGTTTTTTATTGAGCTCACTCAGAGGTAGCAGCTGCAGGGCTAAGAAAGAAAAAACAATTCAGTGAGCCCCACTGCCCCCAACTTTTTGGGCAAATGGCAGATATTTGCCCAAATTATCTATCTATCTATCTATCTATCTATCTATCTATCTATCTATCATCTATCTATCATATCCTACCTTGTTTCAGAAAGGATTTAAGGCTGTTCTCAACCTGACATGTCTCAGCTTAAACCCAAGACAGGTGCTCCAATATTATGTGATCCAAGAAAGGAGAAATTATAGGGGGAGAGCAATCCTCTACATAAATGAATTGTTGACTTTAACCAAAGGACCTATTTTCAGACTTTTCACTAGAATTTAAGCTACCTCATTCTACAGGGAAGGGAGGGACTTCTTTGTGGCCGGAGAGTGGGTTCAGAGTCAGTTCACAGTGCTCCTCTCAGTCTCTCCCCCGAATACCCCGATGCCCGTGGACCAGGACCCTGCACCCTGGCGCTCTCAAGCCAAGTTCAGAGGAGGTTACCACCAAGGTACCACTTCATCAAAGTCGTATTCTACATCAAAATGGGAAATTGTGTGCACTAGTCCACAGTCAACCTTTCCTTTTTTAAAATAAATATAAATTATAGCATCTGATTTGTAACATGGGAGAAGATTCCCTCATATCCCTAAGCCTTCGGCAGAATTGACCCTCCTCGTGGCCCACTCTGGGACCCTCCGGTAACCTCTGCCCAGGGAAGTCTCAGCCTGGGAGAGACCAGAGGCCCAAGCCTTCAGAAAACTCTGGCATGTCTAGGCCTTCTTGGTCTCTAAGATCCAGCCTCTTTTGTCATTTTATCCTCATTATTGGGCTTTTGAGATGGTCTACTCCATTCCTAGGCCTACTGACTGAAAGAATCTGGAGATGGGAGTGGGTGTATCTTTTAGGATTTCAAAAATTTCCATGTGCTTTGAGTTTGGGTAAAAACACTCTCTTGGGTCTAAGGTTTTCTATGTATAAAATATGGCTCAGAAAATTCCATCTCTAGAGAGAAATATGGTGTCACGAAGGCTATCAGTGTCTTAAAATGCTTGAGTCCCCCAGGACCCAGATGCTGACCACTGAGTACCACTGAAAGGAACCAGAGTGCCTTGGAGAAGAGGCTCATTCCAATCCAGGAAGATAAATGTAGATGAGCTGAGAGTGTCTTGTCTTCCAGAAATGCACGTAAACTTTTGAAGACTACCAGGAGGCGTCAAAAAGACTCAGGAACCAATCTGAGTAGGCTCCTGCTAAATGAGACAATTTAGGCATCAGTAAAGAAAATCACCATATTATTGGAACACATCCAATAGCTTTTAGGCCCTCAAGTTCATAAGTGATTCTTGTAAGAAGAGATCTTGTTGGTCACATCTCGAGGAGTCCAGCAAACGCCCTTATCATTTTGGAAACTGGTCAATAAAAGAATCAAGCATTTACTTATATCTACTATATACATTCTACATCAGGGAAACCAAAAAGTTGATTAGGAAGTTTTTATTTATACAAGTGATCAAATTAACATAACAAATGAACGATGGAATTAGAATATCATGTTTTACAGGGGCGCCTGGGTGGCTCAGTCCTTAAGTGTCTGCCTTTGGCTCAGGCCAAGATCCTGGAGTCCCAGGATGGAGTCCCACATTGGGCTGCCTGCTCGGCGGGAAGCCTGCTTCTCCCTCTCTCACTCCCCTGCTTGTGTTCCCTCTCTTGCTGTCTCTTTCTGTCAAATAAATAAATAAAATCTTAAAAAAAAAAATCACATTTTACAATCCCAAATGAATACACAGATCTGGGTCAGGGTTCCTTGAATTTGCATTATTGACATTTTGAGCTAGATAATTCTTGGTGCTGAGGGGCTGTGCAGTGGACACCAGCAACATCCCTGGGTGTGTGCCCACTGGATTCTAGTAGCATCTCCTGTCCCAGCTATGGCAATTAAAAATGTCAGCAAACATTGTCAAATGTTCCTTGGGAGGGCAAAGTCACCTTGGTTTTGAACCTCTGCTTCAGGCAGTAATCACTGATGGTTGATAATATCACAAAAGGAGGGACACTCAGAACTGATATATCTCCTGATTGAAACACACGCTACTACCTTTGACATTCTTGTCAAAACACAACAAAAACAAACTCATCTGAACTAAGGCTCTATGTCTAACTTTCACAGAAAAAGGACACCCCCCCACACACACATTAACCAGCACTAATCTTTAAAAAAAATTATAAGATTCACAAGGAAATGCAATGGTATTAAGGAATTACTGGATTTTTTTTTAGGTGTGATAATGGCATTGTGGCTTTTTGTTGTTGTTTTTTTAAGCTTTTATTTGTTTATTTGACAGAAAGAAACACAGCTAGAAGGGGAACACAAGCAGGCGGAGTGAGAGAGGGAGAAGGAGGCTTCCTGCAGAGCAGGGAGTCCAATGTGGGGCTTGATCCTGGGTCTCCGGGATCATGACCTGAGCCGAAGGCAGACGCTCAAGGACTGAGCCACCAGGTGCCCCGCATTGTGGCTATGTTTTTAAAAGTCCTTCTCTTTTAGAGATATGCACTGAGTCATCATAGATGAAATAATAGAATATCTGGGATTTGCTTTCAAATAACCTCGAAAGGGGGCACAGATATGAAATAAGATTAGTCATGTATTGATAATTGTTGAAGGTTGATGATGGGTACATTGAGTTCATGGTGCTCTTACCTGTTTTTTCCTGTATGACTATTTCCATAATACAAAGCTAAAGAGATTCACAGGTCCTCAGAGGAAGTCCCAATGTTAAGAGAAAGTTGCATTTGATTCATCCCTCAGTGTTGCCACCTTAGGATCTGACTGGACCGCACAGTAGATAGTCGGGATCTGCAAGTGGGTGCTCGGGAGTGAGTGGAGATGAATAGACGGGTCAGCCCTTGTCCTCATGGTAATTAGCTATTAATCGTTCTAAGTAATGGATTCATTGATTCATGATTTTCATAAATTTATTGGCCCTCCAGTTAATGAAGAGCTAATGCAGTCCCTTTTGTTATATATTACTTCTTTGCGGTACTGGCTTGTCCTTTTCGGCAACCTGCTGAGCTGGGCTACAGAGGGAATGACAGCTGCTCAAATTTCAGGCTGGAGGAGACTGGTGTGTCCTATAGGTCCAGAAGACAGAGAGCTGGGGAGAGCTGGTGGTGGAGGTTGGAAAAAAAGACGTCCTGGTGAATTACCAGAGCACACGTGCCTGCAGCGAGCAAATGGGCGCTGGCAGGGTAATGATCTTGAAAAGTGACCCTGTGTCCTCCCTCCCCCCTCCTCCAGTCCCTTGTCCTCCTTTGCCAGCTCCCCCCCCCCATTCTCATTGCCTCAGGCAAAGGATGTGGTCAGATGGAAAGCAAATATTTGGGGCACTTTTTGGTGCCTTTCACTGTTTCAAAGGACTATGCCCTTAGGGAGAAATGTCAGGAGAGGACCTGGCTCCCTATAGCCATCATTACCCCCAAATCTGGGTAAGGTTGTCCCTGGGGTTAAGTAAGGAGTAAGGACAGTGGGTAAGTGATGACCAGTTAGAGAGAGGCGCTGGGTGTGCCTCCTACATCCAGGGTCTGGCTGTAGAATGAGATCAGGCTGGTGGCCTCTGCAGATGCTGGGGACACTCCACGGGCATGTGTGACACAGGGCACCCCAGGATGGTCTCCCTGCCCTCTGCTCATCTGGGTGTGGACTAGTAAGGAGAACCAGTGGACAGGGAAGCCCCTGAGAGACAGGCAGACCTGTAGGCATCTACCCCACATTTTCATGGGCTCCGTAGAAAAGGATGATCTGGGAGCTTGGAGATCTCCAAGCCCAATTACCCATTAGACTTCCTCGAGCATTTGCTTCACGTCTTTGCCACTCTCCCCTGGATCCTAATTCTGCTTCCCAATCCCTCGCTCTATGGGTGATTACTCTTCTCCCTTTATAATGAAAATGGACACAAACCGTCTGTATTTCCCAACCACGGATCCAAATATGTAATCATTTGCTCTTCAGCGTCTTCTGCTCTCTTTTCAGAGGGAAGGTGTGTGCCCTCTCCTTTCCAAGGTTAATTCCTTTGCCGGGTCCTGCTCGAGTGTCCCTTATCCTTGGGACCTAGCCCCTCTGCTGCCTGTCCATCAAGCCACTAACCCACCCCACCAAATGCTATCACGAACACAATAGATAGAACTTCCGGGATTTTTTTCCCCCCAAGTAAAAAAGACAATGCGCCCTTTGGTCTCCAAAGGAACTCAGAAAATTCTAAAAATACCGAGTAACATGAAGAAGAACATAAAATTCACCTTTAAGTTTAGGAACCAAACATAACACTGCTAGCAAATCACTATATACCATCTCAGTCTTTTCATGCCTGCATTACACACACAGACACACACACACACGTGCACACACATGCACACACTCACGCACGCACACACACGCGCACACACACCCCACAACTGAGATCAGACTGTGTGTGGTTTTTTGCTTTATTCACTTAAACCATGAATATTCTCTCCTGTTATGAAATATGCTACAACACACTTCCTCGTTCGCTGATACCTCGTATTGGTCTTTTAGGTTGTTGCAAATTTTATTAAATGCATGCTATGTTTTTATTATAATAGCCCCTGTACATGATTACTTTTGCATATCATTCTGTTTTTTTTAAACCAATTCATGAATTATTTTTTTTTGAAAAAGTGTTTATCTCTGTTGTTTTCTGTTGTTCTCTATTTATGCTTCTCATTATCTCCTTGGTATGCTAACGGTGGTCCCCACGCTCTGCAGTAATGGTTAGGAAGAGACTGTCATTGACCTCCAAGGTGCAAAGTCTAGGGATCTCTGTAGTGATGTTGTGCTGTTTTCCCCAGTGCCTTCTGTCTAGACCTCAGGGACCCAGTGCTCATTCCCCTTGGCGACCTCTCTATTGGCATCTCCTTTGTTCACTCCTCTTTCCCTGTGTTGTTCTTTTTATGCTAGTGTAACGCAGCTTTCTACCTTCTGTCCTCTTACGTCCCCTATGTCCTATGTGCCTGTGACTCTCAGGCACACCACACACCTCCAAGCACTGGAAAATGTGTTCATTGCTCATTCTAAGAGCAACTCTGATCCAGCGTCACCCAGAGAAGCCAGAGACACTCATGTGTCCAGTCTGGAAGGGAATGTTGGCTGTTCGGAAAACTGTCTGGCCTCCAAAAGGATGTAATGATAACTCAAACCCTACAATCACATTTTCAAAGACCATCAAAAAGGGAGTTCAGAGTTCCCAGTGACTGGTTCTTCCCAAATTGATTCTCTGTCCCCACCTCCTCCGAAATTATTCTGACACGCTTCCTCTTCAAATCCTGGAAAACTCTCATTCTTCCCCTTCATGCCTTATCTCTGGTGACTTTGAGGTCCTTACCACCCTACATCTCCAGCTGTTCTCCTTGAGCTTGAATCACCAATAGAAGGGTCCTCATGTACCCTAAGGAATGGAGAAGGGCAAGACCAGAGGAAGGAGTCAGAGCAGACCATAAGCTCCTATATATATAATCCTGTATATATAATCCTCCCACACACATCTTTACCCCCATTCCTATACTCTCTCTCCTAATGGCAAGATGTCCAAGTTACAGACTGCTAGAGACTCAATGTTTGTGTCCCCCAAATCTGTGTGCTGAAACCTACCCCCAGTGTGATGGTGTTGGAAGGTGGGGTCTTTGGGTGGTGATTGGGTCATGAGGGTGGAGCCTTGTTACAGAGACCCCAGAGAGCCTCTTTCCACTTCTGCCATGTGAGGGTATAGTGATGAGATAGAAATCTATGAACCAGGAAGCTGGCCCTCACCTGACACGGCACCAGGTGCCTTGACCTTGGCCATCACAGCCTGTAGGACTCAAATCTTACTTGGGTTCTTTCAGAGTCTATTAGTTGAGCTTCCTGGCATGTCTCTCTCTCACCTCCAATCTGCCCCAGACATGGTTCTGCTGAGAAGCAGATCTGGGCCCGTCGCTCCGTAGCTTGACCATAGCTCATGGCTCCCACGGCAGGCACGTGGTTCCAGGTCCTCTCTCTGGCACTCACCTGCCCACCCTTCAGGTTCTTTCTCCTTGCTCTCATCAAGGACCCTGCCCACTCTGGCTTCGCATGTGGTCTATTTACGGTCCTCTAATCTTTACTTTCACATTTGGACTTTTTGCTCAGGATGTTTTTTTCCCCTGGAACTCACTTCAGCACCCTTCCAGCTGAGTAACTCCAGCCAACTCCTCTATCCAGTTTTGCTGCCTCCTCCTGCCAGGCACCTCCCTCCTTGCTATTCCCTGAGCACAGGCTCAATGCACGTGCTCCCCAGGTGGTGCTCACAGATGTGTGCTCATGCTTCTATGATGTCACTTATCACACCCAGTTTATCTTTTCTACTACATTGTGAGCTCAAGAGCGGGGGTACTATTCACTTGGAAAATCTCCAATATCTAACACACACAAGTCATTACATCGATGATGCCTTATCCACATAAAACAAATTAGTGTTTGCTCACCTTCCATGTGCCCCTTCATCATCTTATTGTGTGAAGCTTGAAAGAGCCTCTGATTCCTGTTTATAAAGGACTAAAGGTGGAGGAAGTTGACTCTAAATTCAGGTATCTGTCTTAGCAGCGAGGATATCTGAACGAGACAGCGGAAGAAATTCATTGGTATAAAGAGATTCAGTTAAATCAAAGTTGCTGTGCAACAGAATACAGTTGTAAACAAGGCTGCTATGTGTGAAAGTAGAGATTTACCGAGCAGGAGTATTAGTGTCTTGCTATTCACTTTGCAAAATAAATCACCTTTGCATCTGTTCCTCCCCCCTGTTCAGTACCACGACTTATAAGACAAGATACAAGCCATCACCAACTCCTGTAGATCTTTCCTGCTAGCATTTTTCTAATCCAACTACTTTTCTCCATCTTCTCTGCCGACGCTCTGCTCAACCACTTTCCTCTCACTTCTAGGTTATTGCCATCCCTCTGGCTAACATCGGGCCTCATCTTAGATGGTACTCAGCTTCAATACACTTTTTTTCTTTTTTCATTTTCTGCCCTACAAGACTGGATCAGGAGACTTGCCTACGTGTTCCTATATATTATATACTGTAACTCCTTTAACTTTTCTGTATCCCATATCCAACTGTTGCCTGCACGTAATAAATACTTAATAACTTTTCATTGCACAAAAGAATGAAAGAGGTGTGTATCATGATATGTTGAACACATAGCTTTTTTGCATCATATCTACTAACGGGAGCAAGACATTTATTTTTTGGTGTGAAAAATCAGGCTATTTAGTGAATTGAATTTAATTGAGTTAGGAAGTACATCTTTTATGGCCATTGTTGCCTTTATACCTTTCAACACCGATTAAGATTTGCCTAATGTAGGTAATCAGAGTTACGTCTTGGGTATGGAGCTGGGCACTTGCGTATACTTTATCTCTCCTTCTTACAGTTTTTCATCAGTTAACTGGGGATCAGATCCATTAGCAAATAATGCTGTCAGGAGTGGATTCCCATCTTCAAACAGTGTGCATGTTTCTCTAAGCACCTGAGTTTCGACTAAAAATATACTCATTCCCTGGGAAGACTAAGCAAGGTGTTGCAATTGGTTTTGAAGTTCCCTAATCGATACACATCTACCCACCCATCCATTCACAGCTTTGAAGCTCACAGAAGAAATCCCCAAGCTTTACATTTTTTAAAGAAATGAGGTCAAATCTTATATTTTTAAAACACCTCACAAGTCATTCCCAACAGCATATTTCTTTCTTCCGCTCCGTGTGAATGACTTCCAGCAATTTGATTCTGTTGCAAATTGAACAGGGGGAATTTTTTAATGACATTCTGAGGGGCTGAAGTGGTTTCTTAAAATTAAAGTCAGTTGGAAGGGAAAGACTTCACAAAAAACAAGGACCAGAGGCAAAACAAGATTTTAAAAAATCCTATTTTCATTCAGGCAAGTCAAGATCAGCACAGGGCATGACACGTGTCTAGTAGGTTCTTTAGCCAGTTCACAAATGATCATGCAACAAATGCACAATGATTATGATCCAATGGACACTACTTGTTAAAAGGAAAGTATCCCTGGATCAGCTGAGCTTTAGATATCTGATCCCTAAAATCAAGTGCTGACTCCTCTTCTCCTCTCATTTTAATCATGGGTAAAATCTCCGAGTTCTTGTGCCCATCAGAAAAGAGGGGCAGTCAGAGGTCCATGCGATGAAGTTGTTTGGTTTCTCTTTGCCTGGCAGCGGCTTCAAAGGCTGGATACCTGGAAGAGAAATCCGTGGCCCCAGGAAACTGAGACATGGAACTGGGAGGTCAGTGACAGCCATGGGGAGCTGCTGAGAAACTGCAGCTGGAAAGAGAAAATGCCCCGCCATCTTCCTTCATCAAATCGCATAACACAAACTAAAACAAGATGCTGTCTGTTCAGATGATGTGAGTGAGAAGCACCTGTCACAAAAGATGTGAATTGAGTGAGATCCTAAAAGATCCCTGAAGGGGCAAAGAAAGAGGAGGAAAAACCTGGCATAGCATCAGTGAAGGGTGGGAAGAATGAGTCTGCGTGACATGAAGGGAGAGGTCTGGTTGGTGAGACCATCGGGTATGTGGAAGGAGAAAGGAGAAAATCAAACCAGAAGTTTTGTGGGTGCCTCGGACTTCTTTGACCTCAGGAGACCCTGACAACCCAAATGTCATTCCTCATCATGATAAGTTAGCAGAAGACCACAAAGGTGGGACCATGTCACGTTCACTCCCACTTCTTGAATAAGCTTATTTGGTTGAGGTCAGAGAGTATAGAATGTAGACCCTAGATTCAGGGAACAATGGGATTAATTGTGCATTGGGGAGAGAAGAAATTTCTGTGGGAGTTGGTGTTATGGCTTGAGTTGAGTCCCCCCTACAAGTCCTATTTAAGGTCCTGATCCCTGGGTCCTCAGAATGTGGCTTTCACAGACGTAATCAAGTGAGGTCAAACAGGGTGGGCCTTAATCAATATGACTGTGTCCACGTAAGAAGGGGGATTTGGCACAGAGACATACACAGAGCAGAATACAATGTGAACATGAAGACGGCCATTGGCAAACCAGAGAGTAGGGCATAAAATCGATCCTCACAGCCCTCAGAAGGAGGCAATCCAGCCAACAACTGAGTTTCAGATTTCACAGTCTTCATAACCATGAGACAATAACTTCCGTTAGTCAAGCTGCCCAGTGTCGTATTTTGTGACAGCAGCCCTAGCACACAAGTATAATTGGACAGTACCATCTGCCTCTTCCTTCAAGGGAGGGTGGAGAAGTCCAGGGATCTCAAGACACTGCAAAGCAAGGTGGGTTTCTTCTGGTGTAATACATGGAAACTCAGTGGTGTTTACAGAGAGGAAACAACAGCTTCTAGCTCTTCTGATCAAGGGATCCTTTCCTCTTAACAAGCAGTGGTCATTGGACCACAATCATTGTGCATTTGTTGCATGATCACTTGTGAACTGGCCAAAGAACCTACTAGACATGTGTCATGACCTATTCTGTGCCTGTCTGTAGGAAGTCACCGGTGAGCTAGGCTGAAAGGTAGTGAAAGAAAGCTGTGCTCAAGGTTCTCATAAGTTCTTTGGTGACTGGTCTCCGTGTCTCTGTAGCCACAGTCATTTATGATGATGAAGGTTGAAAAGGATCCAAACTTTGGGCCCCCCCACATTTGTCCAAAATAGATGCTCCCTCTTTACAGGACTAAACAAACCTTTTTATTGGATTGCTCTTCATTTGAAGAGGACAGTTTGAAGAGAGCAAGCTTTTGAATTTCCTCTATCATGCCATGATTCTTTGGGAGTGTTCTTTTTCTTTTTTTCTTTTTTCCTTTCATCTTGAAAACATGTAAAAAAAAATTACCGGAACGTTGTTTGGGATACAAGTTTCCTGATGGTGGACCAGTTGCTGGGTGTGCCCTTGATGCTTACCATGGGAATAACCTGGCAACAACATAATATGCTGTTTGTAGGAGAAATATCAGAGAGGGGGGAGAGACAGCCAACACATGAGTGAGAGAGTGCACACAAATTGTGCACACCCTGAACTGGACAGGCTCCACACACACACCCTCTTTTGCTTACATATCTACTGAAGCCTTCACGGCTGCTGCTCTAAGCACATTGTCTGACACTTAGCATCTCTTGGTCTCAGGTGCAATGGTGTGTTTTCATTCTCTGCTACGCAGTCAAGTCCCACAGTGCTTGAGATCCTGGTAGGGCTATTGGACGGTCTATCAGAGAAATGCGAATGGGAGAAAGTGTTAGACAGGACCCAAAGGCAGAGAGATGCAACCAAAGAGGGCAACGAGCTTGACAGAGGTAGGCAGACTTGGACTCATGCCATATTACTCAAGTATCTCTTCCCATGGGCCTCCCAAATTATTTATACTAAAGGCCTGCCACCTATTGGAGAGAGGTCCCTGCAAACGAAGCTTTTCTGAAAGGCAACACTACATGTGCTTAGTAGCCTGGGCTTTGGAGTCAGGCCCACTCGGGTTACAATCCCAGATCCCCCATTTACTAGTTTTGTGACACTGAACAATTTTTTTTTTTTTTTTTTTGGTTTTTTAACTCTTGAGTCTCAGTATTCTCAACCTTCCACCTTAACCTTGAACTTTAACCTTAAACTTAAAATGGACATAAAACCCATCCACAATAAAATGGTAAAATGAATTGAGGCCTGTTCATACATATTTTGCAGCTAGGAGGATAAGAAAGCCACAACTACACACGATACACAAGACAATTACATACCACAATTGGGTATGACACATAATATGGTCACGCACTACAACCACACACAATACACAATGCAGTTACACGCTACAGCCACACACAAGGATGTAGATGAATCTCACAAACATTGAGAGAGTGGAGCCAGATGCAGAAAGTTTCCTATTGTATGTACAAGGCCATTTACATAGAGATCAAAGCTTGATGAACCGGTCCTGTGTTGTGTGAGGCTGGGACAGCAGTTAGCTTTGAGGGGTAAGAGTAGGCGGGCACAGGAGAGGGCTGGAGATGCCAGTTTCTTGTCCTGCAGGGTGGCGAGTTCAGTTTGTGGAATGCACCGAGTTCCATACTTAGAATTCGTGCCATTTTCTGTATGTGCATTACATTTTAATAAAAAGTTAATTTAAAAACTGCCGGATCATAACATTATGAAGCTCATAGAGCTATGAGGATCGAATGGAATAATGAATGGAAAATACCTAGCCAGAGTAAGTGCTTGATATATGTTAGCAATTTGTTATTGGTATTATTCCTATCCTCACGAAGGTGGTGGCAAATTTAGTTCCGGGCACCCCTGCGTATGCCTGCGACAACTCCGGGGCTCTGAACTAGGAAAGCTTGTAAGGGGCCCCCCTATCCATTAGAGGCAAACCCATTACTGTCTCATTCAGGGGCGTGCATTCCATTGTGAAAATAATAGAAGGGGGAGAAAATCAGCCCCAAGTATACTGATTTGGGATGAGGTCCTTCTCTAAGTATTTTTTTTAAAGCACAGATGAAAACAAAACAGAAACCCACCCCCTTCCCTCCCAAGTGAGCAAAAATAACTTGGCAGAAGAGTAGGCCAGTGTCTGCTGTTCTTAAACCCGTTTGCACTTCCTCTAGTTTCCTCCTTAGATAAAAATAGCAGTTTAATCTATTGACAGATAAAAGCCTTTCAAAGTACTAACTCCATTTGGAGCTCTGGCTCTTCATTGTTGATTTTCTATAATACAGATGTTTTGGGCATAATGCATTCTCCAGAAGGTCCTCTGTCAGCTCAGTAAAGAAGACAAACAGCAGCTCAATCTTGAAAACAGGGCCTCTCTGTAAACCAACTGACACAAGCTCAATTGAGCTTCACCCCACATAAAGATTTTAATAAACAAACCTCGCTGGTCAGCATATTGCTCCGACATATTTAAACATATCACATGCTTTCTGCTCCTTTGCACAGTCCTGCAGTTTTTGCACAAAACAAGTTCTGGGTTAACAGGAAGTGAGGAGTCTGAGCCTGGGGGGGTGGGGGGGTGGGGGAACGTCTCTTCTGCACCAGCCACAAGAGCAAAGCTCTGAGAACCGTGTTCAGCCAGCTCGTAGTGAGTGGGCAGTAAATGATGGTCATTTATCCTCCCCATCCCCACCTCTAACTCTACGTGACAGTCACTTGCCTCGTGCAAATTAGAGTGGAAAATTCATCGTCGAGAGAGAGGTTAGTTCTTTGGATTCAGAGAATTTTACAAGGGAAAAGAGTTCCTAAATTAAGAACAGAGTTTGAGAGCTAGTAGGTTTCTCGGCTTGGGCAGCACCATCTGAAGGTCTGTGGTTGGGGGCTACCCTATGTAGGATGTTTAGCAACATTCCTTCTTTCTACCCACCATCGGCCAAAAGAACTCCTTCCTACTCCCGGTTGTGACCATCAAAATCTCTTTAGGTGTTGCCACGGGCCTCCTGGTGGGCAAAAATGTACTGGTTAAGGACCAGCTGGGCTAGACCCAGACTCCAATGGTGTGAGCCATCACCAGAAGGCATCATAAAGGAAGGGGGCAGAGTCAGTGTGATAGGGCCTTCTTTACCTGGCCTCGGAGCTGAGAAAACAGGTAGGAGGGGAAGTCAGATCCCAGCTCCTGTGGTCCCCTCTGTTGGTCCACAGGCGGGGTACCGCTCCTATCAGCAATGCCTTCTGGGAAGCTTCCAGCAATGTGTGAGAGCAGAACGAGGGAGGGGGAAGGGATTCCCGTCCTCCAAGGCTGCAAACATGGTCTGGCCTTTAATGATCCCTCTGCTCTTAGATTCACTCTTGCAAGATAGCTTCGCGCCATTTCATAAAAGTTCCTTCGTTTCGTTATTTTCTTTCACCAGTTTAAATCTGCTAAGTATTTAAGCACATCAGGCTGCCCTATTTCCACCTTTGTCTTGATTGTGTTAAGTTCATGAGAATAACATTGAAGTGCTTTCATTTTTCCACTTCCCCTCTTATTTTTATAAAACCATAGGGGCACAGCGTAATAAAAAATTTCAAGTAATTACAGAAGCATTGCCGTGCAGGAAAAAAATGGCAACGGTTCCAGAACTCAGCTCTTGGCTGACAGCACCACCATGCAGTCGCTCAAAATGCTCTTTTCTCAGCTGATTTATAAAGATCCGAATTTGGCATACAAAAGCGGGTTGAAAGGTGTCAGTGCAAATGCGTGAGCGGTTGGGGTATGGAGAAGTTTTTGATTAATTAAAGGCAACAACTGCCAGTAATTGTGACAAGGTGAGGTACCCACACTAGGTCACAGCGTGTATTTTATCTTCTTAATTAGGTCATAAGTACTTCAAGAGGAAGAGAGGACTTTCAAAAAAAGTCTTCAGGATCCTCTTTAGTATGCATGCAATAAACACTTATTAAATTCTAATTCAATAAGTAAGGGGTAGAATACAATGAACCATTCTTTTAAAATAAGGATGCTAACTGAAAGTAATGCTTTCTTAAATTTTTACATCCCGAAGGACTTTGTGTTTGGTCAAGGAAAGTCGTGTGTATTGTATATCGATCAAGAAATACAGATGTCTGTAGGTAGCTGGAGAGGTAGACAGTTCAGCCTATCCCTACACATATCTGTTGTGAAATGTAAACCTTTGTTAATTTTAATTGTTGGAGCCCATTCAGGTCTCAACCAAGTTTCTCCTGGTTGCTGACCACCGTAATTCACTCAAAGGGGCCTAGGGCAAAAAGAAGATGTAAGGAGGATATTGGAATGTTACACGAAATCTGAGGGCTGCGGGAGGAAGTCAGAGAGGACCCTCTCTGGTATCTCTGATCTTTGTTTTTCTCTGGCATCTCTCCCCTTTTTCTCTCTCCGGACTGACCTGTATCCATAAAAATACAGGAAGGTGGCCTCCTGATGGCGGCTGAGTTCACCTCTCCTCTGCACGCAGCCAGCTCAGTTAGCCGAGCTACCTTCATCCCAACCTCAGATCCCAGGAGAGACAGTGTGATTTGTCTAGCTTTGCTTAAGGTCTGTCCCTGATCCCGTCAATTACAACTGGTCTAATAGGAGGTGGAGAAGAGCCATGCAACACCAGCGGGTCTTCGGGCTCAATTCTGAGAGTGTGGGGTATGACTTGCAGAGGAAGGAGATTCAGTGGCTGAGGGCAGAGAACCTCAGATGTGTCTTTCACGTGTACCATCCTGGATTGTACTGAAAACTTTCAGCATAGGTTGAGCCATATTTTCTAGCTCATCATTGTGCTTGCTGCCACAAATTAATAGATGTTAAGTATATTTATTGCCTGAATAGGACCAATTTCGTAATGAAAGAGCATGAGGTTTCAGACCAAACCTATGAGCTTGATCATAGCATGACATGGCCTTCTGGATCATGAGAGTGTAATTTGTCCTTGAAAATGAAGCAAGGGGGCGCCTGGGTGGCTCTGTGGGTTAAGACTCTGCCTTTGGCTCAGGTCATGATCCCAAGGTCCTGGGATTGAGGCCCATGTTGGGCTCTCTGTTCAGCAGGGAGCCTGCTTCCTCCTCTCTCTCTGCCTGCCTCTCTGCCTACTTGTGATCTCTCTCTCTGTCAAATAAATAAATAAAAACTTTAAAAAAAAGTATTAGAAAATGAAGCAAGGGGTATGAGTTTCCTAGAGTTGCTATAACAAATCACTACAAACTTGGGTGAAATTTATCCTCTCCAGAGATCAAAATTCCAAGATCAAGGAGTTGGTGTGGTCTGGTGCTTCCAGGGAAGTTTCCAGGGAAGAATCCTTCCTTGTACCTTCTAGCTTCTGTGGTCCCAGGCATTCTTTGGCTATACCTGCAACAAGACAATGTCTACTTTGTCTCTCCATGGCTTTCTCTTCTTTGTGTGTCTCTCTTCTTTGTATCTCTTATAAGCACACTTGTCATTGGATTTAGGGCCCACTTGGATAATCCAGCATGATCTCATCTCCAGATTCTTAACACTCATATCTGCAAAGACTCTTTCTCCAAGTACAGTCATAGTCACAGGTCCAGAACATGGATATACCTTTATGCAGGCCTTCCTTTAACCTGTTACATAATATAAAAATGGACAGACCCATTGGCCTTCTTACATTTTGGTCTTACTGTATCTTCATCTTGCTTAGGGCAGTCCAAGAGGTGGCAGCTGCATTAGTGAACCTGAGATTTTGAACCCCCATCCTAGGGCAGGAGTGGGAGGTGGGGGGACACGGTGGGCACAGTGGGCAGCAGGAGCCCTTAGGATGGCCACCCTAGGCTGATGAAGAGTGCATCATGCTGATGTTTTCTTAAATGAGATCTGCAGACAGAATTCCTCACCTGCATTTCTCTCTGTTCTTTGAAGGATAGAGTTTCTTGCTTTTTCTGGTAGACTGAATTAAAAATGAGAAATGGGTTAAAACTAATTTTTGTCATGAACTCACTTGCTCGAGGGAACCCAGTATCTAGCTAGAGTGCTAGAGAAGGTCAGCTTACATTGTCCTCTTCTGGCTACAGCGTAAGCTCAGAAAATCTGGGACTTGGCCAGATCAACCCCAACTTTGTGATATTTCTCAGCTGTGTGAGCCAATGTACGGAGGCATTCTCTGTTGCAGTTCTGAGGATGTCATTACAATTATGCATATTTTTGTTTTGATTGGTCAAGATGTTAAACTCGGGACTTGACACAAGTCATTTTTTAAGAGCAAAGATTGGAATTGCAACATGGTGTTGTCTAAGGGCCACTTATCTGGGGCCAAGAAGTTCTCTGCTGGGCAGAGTCACCAAAGCATGGCTTCCGAGAAAATTTTGCAGTTTTACTTTTAACTTCTTTTAGACAACTGGTGGATCTCTGCCAGTGTTCTTAGAACTGTTTCAGGACATAATTTATTTTGCAAAGAAAATGGCAGAACCCTAAAGATAAGGGTCGGTTTAGGATGATTATCTATGTCTTACTCATTGAATCTCAACTATGAAAAAAATCAGAAGAAAAGTTATTCCATTATAAGATACTACTTAAGTGTGTTCTTAAAAGTACAAAGCAAAGGAATCACTCTAGCTAGTGATTATTTCTGAATCACAATATTCCAGCCAATTTGTACATGGTCTATTTGCCTGTCTTTTTATGTCTGCATTTATCAGCTTTTAAGGATAAGTATTATCTACGATTGGCCTCCTAAATGGTGGAAGGCCTTGCTACAGAAAGAACCTTCTAAAACTACTTGACAAGGTATATTTTTGATTTCTTGCACCTGGCGACCTTCTCATCCTGAATAATGTTCCACACCCTTCCTCCCCTCCACCTCCCATCCCGTGCCCCTTAGGAATTTAGGAGAAGGTTTTTAGATTCTTTGTTTTGAAGCAGAGGACAACACTTGCCTTATTTCTGTGCTTGTGAGCCAGGCCATCTCCTGTCCGGAGTGCTAAACATGCAAGGTTTCGCATGGGAGCTTAGATATGGCCTCGCGTAACTCAAGTATGGAAATACTTAAACAATTCAACAGTGAAAGAGCACACTTGCTCCTTTGGCATCTGGACAACATGTCGATTTGTGCACAAATATGTGGAAGGCTTTTCAGGGAGCCGTCACTCCTGTCCGTGTGTGAGTCATTTTCTGAGTCCGAGATGCTCTCTGCTCAGACATCAGAAACATTGTGCCAAATGTCTGCCCTTACTGTTAATATCTAGACACACGTATCCGCAGCCTAAAGAAAGTTCCTCAGGGAAGAAACCTCCCTTGTCCCCCGGGACCCCTCCCTTCCTCCAACCGTTCTCATTTTCCTGGTTAAACAGAGTTCAGTGGCACAGGAACAAAAAAGAGAGTGACGCTGCTTGGAATACGGAATTATCAGGGAAATGGACTATAGGATTCTTGAGTGAGGGGACTTTTCCAGTTTTTTTTTTTTCCTCAAGTTGTTTTGTAATGGCCTATTTGCTTTTCTGCCTGGTTTATCAGATTAAGAACTTCTGGAGGGCAGGAACCATGCCTTATTCATCTGGTGTGTCTAATACTGAACTAATATTCAACCTCCAGTGCGCAAGCAGCACTCAACGCTTTCCGGCTGAATCGTCGAGTTTCTCCAAAGTGTAAGGTTTCCATCTGATATAGGGGCAGCATTTGGGTGCCATTCCTAGAAAAGGGTGTCGTGGCTTGCATGGTGCTCTCTAGAGAGACATGCCCATATCCTAACCCTGAGAACCTGTCAAGGTGAGCTGATCTGCAAAAGGATCTTTCCAGATATAATTAAGTTAAAGGTTTCAAGATGGCATCACCCTAGATTATCCAGGTGGGCTCTAAACCCCGTTATGAGGGTCCTTAAAGAAACAGAAGAGAACACAGGGCAAGAAGAGGAGGTGGCCGTGTGAAGAGAGAAGGAGAGATTATAACCATTTATCCACAGGCCATGGAATGCCTGGAGGCACCAGAAACTGGAAGACACAAGGAAGAATTCTCCCCCTCGAGGCTTCAGAGGGAGCACGGCCCTACCCACACCTTGACTTTGTAGTTCTGGCTTCTGGAACAGGGAGAGAGTACATTTCTGTTGTTTCAAGTGCCCGAGATCATGGTAATTCATCACAGCAGCTCTAGGCAATTAATACAGAGGGTAACCTGCCTTCAAGAAAACCCGTTAAAACCAATGCACAGAGCTGGGCTCAGAGCACTGCAAGGGCGAGCTGGAGGGAAGGCTGGTTGAAGGACTCCTGTTGGTGGAGGCCAGGAACTGAGCTGTCAGGGGACCCTGGAAAGGCAGATCTTAATTCTCATGGGTCTTGAGGAACAGGAAGGAGTTCCAGCATAAGCTAAAGAGTTAGAATAGCAGGGAGTTTGCCATTTGCTCTAACTGCGTAATTCAGACCCTGGGTATGCAGGGCAGGAGGCACTGAAATGGACCAGAAAAATACTTCGAGGCTTTGCACACGAGGGGAGAGTGTGTCAGTGAAAAACAGTGTGGTACGGGTTCACAAAGCCAGGCCTTTGAGAAATCATCTGTTGCCTCTACCAAGGGTTGGAAGGAAAGGACCCAGGCAGGGAAGGTTCTGTCCTTCCAAGTAAGCAATGGTAACAAGCTGCTTTGGGGCATCTGTTCCTGGGGGCAGTGTCATGTGCTGTCTAGCTTGTGGTCGCCCTGCCTTACAGGGACTCAGGCCTTACACACCTCGGGGGGCGGGCGGCACATGGCACTTCGGAGAGCCAAGCATCCTTCCGCAGAGATAAGAGCAGGGCACGGCAGGGAAATGTTGGAGATGTCCTCAGGACGAGGGCAAGGTCCAAGAGAGAAGCCCATGTTTCTTGCTACTGAACACAACAGTGAGGCATCTGGATTTTAGGTCGTGTGTGTGTGGGCGGGGGGGGGATGGGAAGTAAACTGGGCTGACCATAGGGACACTTGGATTGTCACTCCAGGCCACCACACCATCGCTCACTTACTCTGTAGGAGAAACTTAAGTTTGGCTTGGTCACCTTCAAGGTCCATGACCCTAAGAAGCTATGATTGTTGCCTGGGTGGCGAATGAAATGAATCAGCCTGTGGAAGAGTTTTCTTACCAGGTCCCCCTAAACCGATGTGAGATGTTTCTGATAGGTACCCATCCCGCCAAAAATAGAACAGACAAATGGTTTCCAAGCTCTGTTTATTTGTGGTGTGAAAGATTTTCGTTCCACTTGTAAGAACAGGTAGCGTTCATGAGAGGAGGCATCTTTTTTTGGATGGGGGGAGACTGCCAGCCTTCTCTTAAAAGAAATGGATTACAAGACTGAGAGAAGCCTTTCAAATGATGGCAGGTGGCCCGGCCAGGTAGCAGCGGAACCCCCACCCACCTGGCCTGCCGTGGTGGCTGAGCTCGGGAGAAGCTGGCTGGGAGCCAGGTCTGCCTTGCTTTGATTGTAACCAGTGTCATTTATGTGTAAAATTCTCAACAATCACATTAACAAGCCATTTAACAGACGCTATAACCACTCTGACATTCGGATGTTCATCAGATTTCTCTTCCTGTGACAGGCCCAAAATGAGCACTGAGATTTATATCGGCTTTGGCAGGCTATGTCTCCCCATCTTCCTGGCACACCCCTCCATGCCCTCCATCACCACAGAGACCTACTGGAGGGACACCTGTTATTGAGGATATCACCCACTTACATGCAGACTGATACGCACCCACACTCACACATGCTCACACATACTCTAATTACGCTCCTGGAGAAACATAAACAAAGACAACCAAGTGGAGCTTTTGGCAGAGTGGGATGAGGCTCTCACGTCTCTAAATTCTGGAAGTTTGTGTAATGAACCTGAAATAACCACACTCTATATATTAAGGAGCCATGAGGAAATTTATTTCTTGTGTGAACACACACTTGGGTCAAGGCAATCTGTGCAGAGGACAAGAGAGCTTGGACATCCACCCATCCATCCATCCATCCATCCATCCATCCATCCATCCATCTATCCATCCATCCATCCATCCATTCATCCATCCATCCATCCATCCATCCATCCATCCATCCATCCACCATCCATCCATCCGAAAAGCCCCAGACACTCTGGGTGTTTGGAGGTGTGAAATAGCAGTTTCTGCCTTTCCTCTCTCCATTCTCCCTTTTCACACATGTTCTAAAAAATTGAGCAGAGGTGCATAGAATAACTTTAACAATACAAAAAAGTCTGCAGTCGAAGAAAAATCCACATATTAGCAGGACACAGAAGAAGAAGCATGCCCTGCCCAGAGATGGGCAGGAGGCCTTTTCAGAGGGTGATGTTTGATCGGAGTCTTTAAGAGTAAAGGCACATTTGTCGATCTGCATGTAAATTGACTTGGCTCTCTGTCATTTGTCCCTTTCTTTCTGATTCTCACATCAGCTTGTCAAGAGCAAGAGCTGTGTGTCTGGTTTCTTTATATAGCCAGAGCCTGGCACAGTGCCTGATACACGGTCACCACTTACCATATTTTAGCTGAATAAATGAACAAATCTATAAATGGTACCGAGGTTCTTTAGGTAGGACGCACTGGCGAGTCAAGGGCAAGATCTGATTTGGGCTTTAGGAGATAGCAGACAGGGTAATGTGGCAAATATACAGGGTACACAGTGACTAGGGGGCCTGGATTCTGTCCCCATGGGCTCTGTCCCCAGATCTAACCTTGGGGACAGAGCTAGCGGTTGATCAGTCGTCCACCTGTGAGTTATACGAGGCCACCATGAATTCATCCTTTTGGCTGGAGGTGGCTTTCCACTGGGAAACTGACTAAGGGATGAACCCTGGGGAAGCTTCTTCTTTTTTTTTCTTTTTTTAAGATTTTATTTATTTGACAGAGAGAAATACAGCCAGAGAGGGAACACAAGCAGGGGGAGTGAGAGAAGGAGAAGCAGGCCTCCCGCCGAGCAGGGAGCCCGATGTGGGACTCGATCCCGGGTCTCTGGGATCATGACCTGAGCCGAAGGCAGTCGCTTAACCAACTGAGCCACCCAGGCACCCCTGGGGAAGCTTCTTGGTGGTTGCCCCCCAGCCCACTATGTCCCAGGAAATGTGTGGATAACCGAGGATTGATCACATTGTGATATGGATCAGAATGATGGAAATGGGAGTAAGACAAGCGATTGTTTCATTCTAAGTTTCTCTCCCTTATGTATTTTTGCCCCTTTATCTGCAGAGCATGGTCTAATAAGTTGGGAAAGCTTAGAAGGTTAGCCACATGGTATTTGCTCACTCAACCTCTTTTCGTAGCCTCCTTGCCAAGAATTACTCCAAAGGAAGGGAGCGAGAATTAGGAGGATCACTCTGAAACTTCCCATCAGCGTGTGGCAGTAGATTTGTCTGGGATTTGAATTAGGTGGTTTGAGAGATGATGTGTTGAAACGCAAGCCCAGGAACCAGAAACCCCCTTCTCTTGGCCAAGCCCTACCTTGACCAGTGAAATGACCTTGAGTGGTTATTTAAATTCTCTGGGATGCAGTTTTCCCTTCTGTGTCCCAAATCCAACACTCAAAATCATTACTTATTTTTATTTACCAGGCACATAGTGTATGCACTCAATATCTATGGGAAGCAAATATGATTTTATAAGTAAGAATACAGAATATGGTCTTTGAAAAGATCTGGGCCTGTGAATATTTTTGCAGTCTGAACATTATTTCAACCATTCCCACATTTAGTAGGCTCTATGGACTATGTGCTATTTCTAAAGACACAGAGACATTAAATGGTGATATTCTGTTGCTAAAATGGAAACATTTATTGCAGTCAGGGGCCTGCCTTTCCCACAAACAACAGCTGGGAACCTAAGTGTCTGACTTCAGAAATGCAGAGGTGATGACCCCTTTCATTAGCCCATACCTTTCATTATACAATTGGATTGAGAATTAAAATGCATAACATAGCTAAATAAATCCTGATTATTCTAATTCATACTAAGGTGTAAGTGACTGACATGGCCCCATCCTTGAAGCATTTTAAGAAAGTAAGGGGGGGAAAAAAAGGAAAACAGGGAAAGGGATAGGAATTAAAAGGGTGGCAAGGGCCTGGGAAAGGGGATAAGAACCAGAAAGGGGAGGATGGAGCTTCCAAAGATAAATTCTCCTTTACTGACTGCTTTTTCACTAAGTTCAGATAGAAACCAGTGGTTTAAGATCCAATTTCAGGGAATGTCATAGTCTCCTTGTTTTATGGCCCAGGCTAATTTTCAAGACCAGAATGCCCCTTCTGCAAAAATCAGATAAAGCTGCCATGGCAAACCTCAGGATCCTGAGGGATGTTATAAACCTAAAATAATTTTCTTTTTCTTTCTTTTTTTTTCACTTCATGCAGTTTTTTTTTTCTTGAATATAAAACATACATCCTCCCCATAGAATATCTAGATATCCCAACAATGCATAAAGGAAAAAAAGATCTGTCCTCAATGCCCCCATTGTTAACATCTTAGTGCCTTTAATCTTTTTTTTTAAAGCTTGAAGGGGGATTTCAGGCCTGGCCATTTGGCTTGAGGAGACTGCAAAGCTACCACCTAAGCAAAAACAAAAGTGGGGCCTGGACATGCCTCATCAGCAGAAGCCCAGCCTCTGTGTGTTCAGTGACGTGTGTGTGTTTCAGGCAGAGGGCTTGGTACGTTCACTGATCACCTCTTTTCTTCCTGCATCCTCTATTCCTAGGAAGCAGGTTACCCCCAAAATTCATTCACATCAGAACTGACTTTTAAATTAGGTGGAGCCTGAGACATTTTGGTCAGAAAAGCAGTGTGTGTGGCGTTGTTAGGTGTGAATGTGTGTGTGTGTGTGTGTGTGTGTGTGTGTGTTCTTGCACCAACTTAGGAGTGAGGAGGGTTGAGAAAAGACTTTTTATCTGTTCGCACTTCTGTTCCCATCTTTAACTTGTAAAGGAAGCCTTTCTTCAAAAGGGAAGGTGATACACAATCTGTGAGTTGGGGAGGGGTCAGTTTTTCCCTGCCCCACACGCAACCTCAGAGAAATGGAGGATGGTTGGCTATACCCACCACGCTCCCGCTGAGGGCCTGTTCCCCTGTCCCCTGGCAGACTTAGAAAGGGGCTGATGGTGACAATAAATTATCACTGGCTGACACAGAGTCCTGGGGCCACACTGACCACAGGAATCGAGGTCCCCAGGACTCGGAGACCGCTCACAAAGCAGGCATTTATGAAGTGGTTGGCTTTGCATTAATTAATTCCCCAGCCATTCACCACCATTAACAATTCCCTCAATTAGAGTTCAGGCCCGGGAAAGCCCTGGTGTTTATTGGAAGTGACATCTGCATAGCAAAGTGTGACTGTGTTAATACGGAAGAGCACAAAGGGACCCCAAGCCCTTCTCCTGCCTGGCGCCTTCCTTCCCGTGTGGCTTTTGAGGAAGAAAGGGCTCTTGTAGGAGTGCTCAGTTTGTGATTTTCCTGATGCTTTGTCGCCCGCTCCTCCTCCGGGGAACGGGTTGGTTCTGATGGGTGACTTCTGTCCAGTGTCCACGGGGTAGCGCGGGGGTTCGGAGCAGCCCCGGGGTGCAGAGTGCAGCAGGAAAGGCCCGACGGAGCGTGGCAAATTCTTTCATCAGAAACATCAGAACTGAGGGGTCAACAAGAGACTGGGAGCTCGAAGGGTCTTAGTACCATGAAAGCCGAAAGGGTGCAGGGACAGGTAGGAAATGCGGCCGATTGTGAGTGCCCCGAGGCAGCGACAACGGCTATGCTTGGAGGGGGATTCTGTGTCATGAACATCACAGGCTCGAAATAAATGTTTGAGGCCTCGCTGACCGATGGGTTGATGAGATACTTGCCCCTTTCACTGCCTGGGTTTGGCCAGTCATCTATCCTCTTTCGTTTCCAGTTCCAAGTATGTGCCGTCGCCCGTCAGCACGAAGGTGGGCATCCCTCACGGAACCTTCCAGAGCGACAGAAGTCTGGGCTGGTGCGAGCCATGTGACTCCATGAGGGAGTTCGCTACTTATTTATACATCTTAGCAGATGCACACTGGTTGATACTGTTTCTTGTTTTTGTTTTTCTTTCTGCTTGCCCTTTCAGTAAGCCAACTTTTGAGATGTTTTGCCTTTTCGGGATATACATCATGCCAGATACCAAGATGATTTAAGAAAGAGGTCCCCCTGACTACTAGAGAAGAAGATGAAACATAAACACACTCACTGTAACCTTTAAGGCAGGAGGAAGGCGGGCCAGGGCTGGCAGACACACACACAGAAGGATAACCGGGATTCCAGGAAAGAGGGTCCCAGCTGCCTGATTGGGCGTTTTTGAGGAGTCTTGCCAGATGTGGGTAAGGGTTTTGCAATGTAGAGAGAGGGCATCCTTGTCAAAACGAATGGGAGACTATCTCAGGGGGCATATTCTGGGAAGAATGAAGAGTCTGCTTTGGGACGAAGCATAGACTGGAACTGGAGAAGGAGGTGGGACGAGTAATCCAGGACCTTGTCATCCAGGCTGAGAAGTCTGCAGTGACTCTGGCGAATAAGCAACCACTTGGTGGGTTTTTTTTCGGGGGGAGGAGGGGGCAGGGTCGGGACTAAGGCAAAGCAACTGAGAAGCAGGTGGAGGCAAATGTAAGGAGGTGCTCGTCTCAGTGATGGGCTCTGCACCTGTAAGCTGTGGCAGGGACCCTCCTCACAGTGCTTCGAGCCTGGCCAGGTAGATGGGGGGCGGGCAGTCATGACATTTAAGACATAGTTCTAAAAGCCCTATTTAAGGTAAACTGGGAAAAGTGGGGTTTGGGAGGTGAGATTGTGTGCTTGTTATAAATGAGAGTTAAGTCAGGGGCACCTGGGTGGCATGGTTGGTTGAGTGTCCGACTCTTGGTTTCAGCTCAGGTCATGATCACAGGGTCGTGAGATCAAGCCCCACATCGACTCTGCGATCAATGGGGCATCTCTCTCTCACTCTCCTTCTGCCCCTTCCCCTGCGCGCTCTCTCTCTCTTTTTCAATTAAATAAATAAAAAAAAAATCTTAAAAAAAAAGTAAATGAGTCAGAGAAGACAGGCCATGGGAGGTGGGGAGCAGGGAATTCAGACTAGCCATGGAAACTACTGGATGAAAATCACCACTCCGGTAATAGCTAGCTGTCAGGGAATGGTTGTCAGGGGCCAGGAATGGTTCCACATGCTTTACATGCATTAATCAATTTAAAGATGGCGGGAGAGGCCTCCATCTGGAGCCCAGAGAGCAGAGTTCTAGTCTAGCTCTGCTTTAATGGGTTGTGGGAGACGTTGACTCAACTCTTCTTCCTTTAAAAGGGTGAATCACATGCCAAATGTCCTCTAGGGTTCTGAAATCCCTGGACATAAATTGATGTCAGCTCACCTAAAGAGAGAACCCCAGCATAGGGACCCAAGTCAGGATCTTGTGCCCGGAGAGGTAAGTCCCTCTGTCTAGACTCTTGCCTTTCACTGGTTCACTTGCAGCCAACCCCCAGCATTTCTAGGTGACAGCCCCCCTCACCCCAAAACTGAGATTCCCTTGGGGATCCTCCTAACACTTTTATCCAGCACGGGGGAGGGGGGGCGGCCCACATTTCCCTCCCCTTTTCTGTCACTGTTGTGTCATTAACAAAACTCCCCACACCCTTGCAAAGCCATGACAGCAGAACTGTCCCATGAGAGAGAAGGGTGGATTTAATAAGCTTCCCCCTAAATGGCCCCAAATCCCTCCCCGTGATTAGGGCTGTGGGGGGTGGGGAGAAGCAGCTATGCACAGCACAAAGTCTTGGGCAGGAGGTGAGAGGGGAAAAGAATAAAGAAAGTCCCTGAGATCCCGGGGCCTCCGGGACCAAATTAAAAAAGCAGCACCACTTATTCAAAATCACATGAATGTCAGTGGGATATTTGTCAAACAAAGTTGTCATTATTTGTCACAGTTTGAGGAAATATCAGTAGTCACAGTCGTGCCTGTGAGAGTTATTTATAGCTGCCAGTCTACAGTTTTAAGTAATTCAGGGCCAAGGTTCGGGCTTATAAACGGCTTTATTTATAATGATTGTGTGGCTATAAATAGTTTGGTTAGCTGGGTGTAGCAGAAGGGCTGGGCGAAGTTCTGCGGGAGCACGAGCCAGGAGGAAAGCAACAGCAGGGGAGTGAATCCTGTTTTTCCCTCTTCCTGGCGGACCCTCTCTGTGAGTCCTTCCCGGGCATCCTCTTCCTCGCTGTCCCTTTTGGAACGAGGAGGAGTTGTGCACAGCCGGGTTCCCAGGAGATGGTGGAAGTTACTCACTTAATTAATTAACATCTGCCCCAAGATCTCCCGCGGAAAGGTTGAAAGGGAGCTGGGATGCGGGTACCGCCTCCTTTGTGCCTATTCATGGACAATGAGCTAATTACAGGCTCCTCCGCGCTGGAGGGTGGAGAGACATCCTGTTATTCTCCAGAGCAGGCAAAGCTCTAAAGGTTTGTTTATAGCTTCACTGTTAATTTGACCGACAGCAATAGTCTTTTCTAAAAATAAGCGGTTGTCAGAAATTGAGAAATTTACTAGTTTCTGGTGTCAGCAGAACCTTGTCTAGAGAGTAGGGAGGTAGGGCTGGGAGCAGAAGAGAGGAAGGGGAATGTGTATACATAAATTTTACATGTAAAATCCATAGGTATGTCAGCTTAAAAACTGATCATTATAGTGTTCGGCACAGGGGCAATGTATTTACCAGGAGGGTGGAACACCCTTCACGGGCTCCCCTCGGAAATGCTAATGTCTTTGTCATATGGAAATTTCTGGTTCTATAGATATCCGCAACCCACTCCACCCCCAAAAGCCTTACATTCAATTGTAATACCGTTGGGCTGAATCTTATTTTGCCTTTTTTTTTTTTTAAAGAAAAGGTGTGGCTATGAAAAAAATTTATTGGATCTTAATTTGCAAAATTAGTTCTGGTTCATTTTATTGCTGTAATTTAATACCCATAATGATTTTCTGACACATATGTTTTAGCAGCAAGATCTACTTCCTATTCATTTTTCATTTCAATACAGCTGAAGTCTATTAGTTAGGACGGCGCAAATCAGAGCGAGGAGCACCGCGCAAGAAACTGACATCATGCTGTCATTCTCGCATCCTCTCAGACGCGCAGCGCCGGGAGAAGCGCGCAAGTAGGCACATGCAGAAATGGGGGGCAGAGAGAGGCAAGCAATCTTTCTTGGAAAGGGGATTATTTTTTTTCCCTGCCGTATCATCATTAACATCTTCATTCTCGTCATCGTTATTATAATTCTTTGTCCAAGAGTGCTGTGAGAGGAAGCCTTATTGGAACCTGCCCGTTCTCTAGCTGTAGGCACAGTAGCTGGCCTCACGAAGCCGGCAGTTACACCCGGGAGGGCCAGGTAGTGGATGCGGAAGGATCTAATGTCATGTGACCTCGAGGAGGTGCTTCTCATCTTGACCCGGGGTTGGGGAAGGAAGGCATCCTGGAGGAGATGGCCCGGGAGTTGATTCCTGCAGGTGGTTCTTTAGGGCAGCGACCGTGTCCTTTTGGTCTGTTTAGACACCTGCTGACATAGTGGGCACTTGGTAAAGATTTGCAGAGAGAACAAGTGACATGGGCTCCAATTCTATACTCACAAAAGAGGTGGCATTAAGCCAAAGGAAAAGAGGACCAGTATAGAGGAATAGATGTTCCATCAAATTTCTCCCTCGTTCTCTTTTTTCCCCCTTCTCAACAACCATTTTTGAATATGTTTATCTCTATTATTATTTTCAGCATTTTATTTTATTTTTGTTTTCAGCATTTTAAAAAGAAAGACTCTCAATGTTTACTTTGGAATAGAAAAGACAAATGTTTTTCTGTGTTGCCCATTGGGTGAAGGGGTGGGGGAGCAGATTTAATATGATCATTATCAAGCCTGAGACTTCAGAGAAGAGTCTTGGAACTGGAAATGTGCTTGGCCTGTCCATATTAGCTCCCCTCCCAGCAATATTATGATCATATATCCTAGACCTAGATGTTCCCACTCAAAGGAGAGAGAAGAGCACAGTAAATTTTTGCAATACAATTTGTGAATCTGATAGAGAGTGTATCCCTAATATTCTTGTTTATTTCGATTTCCAAGAATTTTTCCTACTACCAAGTACTAGTTGAGAAGGAGGTGGTATTAATGTATTTGTTTAGGCCCTTCGGCTACTCATTCTGGGGCTGTAAGTGCTTACTGCATCAGGACACCATTACTCAGCTCCATTTCTCTCCTTTAACTCAGTGACCGGTTCAAAGCCATTTGCCTTCTAACAGACAGAGCTGGGATAGAATGTCTCTCGCCTCCCAGAAATGATAACTAAAATTTGTTGGTCCTAGATAGACACTCCCATGATAAAGGCAGTTAAGGGTGAGGATTCTAGAGTCAGATAGGCGTAGGGGTGAATCCGAGCTCTTTACTATTCGTTAGGCAGTGGTATTTTGCTTGTCGTTGACTTCTAGCTTTCTCCTTCATATTGTAGAAACGATGACAGCACAAGGGAGGAGGTGAGAGAGTCAGGTGAGATGATGTAGTTCAGTCACTTTGCTGGGGTTCCCAGCACACAGAGCATCTCCAACCTAGAACAGAAGCAACAATGAAAACAAACCCAAGAAGTGAACACCCCCCCCCCAAACTGGGCTCCCTGTTCTTTTGGCCCACCACAGAGTTGTTCCTGGTAAAGAATCGTGCTCCTGAATGTCCCTTTGCATGGACATCTTCCTGGGGGAGAAAGTACCCGCTTATTTCCTCTGACAGAGAGATCCAGGAGCCCTGTTCACCCCCCATCAGGCTTTGAGCCTCTGGAAAAAGAGGCGGTAGATGGGTGGCTAGGGATAAGGATGATGAGGGGAGGGCCCCAGGTGAGCAGTCCCATCTCCCCAGGTGAACAAGGGGAGCCTGACAGTTTAGCTTGCCCAGGGGAAGCCCAAAGGAGGAGTGATGGTGAGGGTCCAGGACAGCGGGCCCTGCTCTGAAACCCAGAGGGTCCCTGCAGGAGGCAGTAACTCAAGGTGGGAAGTGATCTCCAGCCGTGGGAAGTATACCCCTAACACAGGTCAGTGGCTTTGAGTACCTGAAAAAACTTTGGGAGGAAATTATAGAAGACTGTGGTAAGTCAAGCTAGCGAGGGCTTAGAAAATGATTTCACTCGCATACTGGGAAATAACCATTTGCACACAAAATTATCCCATTTAATCTCTCAATAACCTTGTGAAGTTTTTATGGTACTTTGCAGATTATGAGAAGGGAGGCCTGGAGAGACTTAAGTCACACACTCAAAGTCACGGACATCAAACTCAAGCTGAAAACAAATCTCACTGATTTCAAAGTCTGTCCTGTTAGTATCCACTGAGCTAAAGTTTACTTGAATACATCTTCCACGACACTTCCCTCCCCACGTTAGCTCACTAATGGTGGGCTGTGACTTCCTATGTGTGAGTGTCCAGGTAAGTCAGTAGATTTGGAATTCAGGCTGTGTGCATTCCTATCCTGCCTGCTCCGCGTACTGGCTTTGAGGCCTTGCACAAGGGACTGACATTCCCTATGCCTCAGTTTCCTTGTCTGTAAAGTAGGGTGTATTAGTCAGGGTTCTTCACAGAAACAGAACAGATCGGATGTGTGTGTGTATGCACATACATATACAAACACACTCATAATCCTATCTGTGTATGTAAATAGATTTATTTTAAGGAATTGGCTCAAGTGATCATAGAGGCTGAGAGTTCCAAAGTCAGCAGGGCTCGCCAAGAAGCTGGAGATGCAGGGAAAAGCTAATGTTGCACCTGAAATTTGAAGCCAGTGGAGAGGCAGAAAGCCCTTTACCTTGGGGGACCTCCGTCTTTTTCTCTTCAGACTTCAACTAATTAGATGAGACCCACCCACATTTAAAGGGTCATCTGATCTGCTCACTGTCTACTGATTTAAATGCTAATCTCATCTAAAACATACCTTCATAGCAATATCTAGAGCGGCGTTTGACCAAATACCTGGGTACTATGACCTAGCCGAGTTGGGATATGGCATTAGCCACCGCATGGTGCTGATAAGGTCTGCCTCCTGAGGTTGACATGAGACATAAATGAGCTACTGTATATCAAGAGCTTAGAACTTGCCCGGTGCAGGTGAGTTCCGGTTAAGTGCTCCTCATTGTTCTTCCCCAGCAGTGGACACACACTCTCTCTTGCTTCAGACATGTCACTTCTGTCATGGGGTCAACCCTCCCAAGGGCAGCAGGTTCTGCTTCTCTCCCGTTTGCTTCTTGTGGCTGCGTGAAGTCTGTGTGCCTCCTGTGTGGCCTCCTGCCTCTGGGGGGGAGATTTATGTATTCTGCTTCCCAGGATAAATTAGGATACTAGGCAATGCCTCCCAGGGACAGCCTCAGGAAAGGCCCGAGAAGGGGGACACAGTGGGGAAGGGGCAGCTGAGGGCCGCCAGGCGCCTGAAATCGCAAGGCAAGAATTCCACCCAGGGGATCTCTGTTGTTGTTTATACTCATGGCAGGAAGCAAACACATTGCTCTTTAATTTTCCTTGGCAGGGCTGGTGGCGCCCGGCGGCTGCCAGCCTGTCTGTGGGCCCCCATAGCACCCCCACCCCCCCAGCCTCAGGTGGATGCTCCTCCCACCCCCCACCCAGGGCCTTGCCTGGAAAAATGCTCCGGCTGCAGCCCCTGCCGCCTGAACCCCTCTGCGTTCAATCCTGGGCTCCTCCGCTTCGGTGGCCCTTCCCTACCTGACAGAGGGAGGCACCTTTGATAGTCAGGCATGGAATGCACGCTCCGTTGGGAAACAGGGGAATTTTCATTCTGCTTTAGTTTATGAGGTGGGGGCATTAAAACTGGGACAAATGCAAAAGATCCTGGAGGACAATGGGGAAGGAAAGCTCCTGGAGGAAGCAGCGGAAAGGGGCTGTGGGGGGGGGGAGGGGCGGACGGGCAGGACCAGTAAAAGAATCAACTAAGCTTTCATCTTGGAGTCTGATCCGTTTCTGAACCCTGATGGGAAAGGTCATGAATTTTAAAATGTGTCTCTCCAGCCGACAGCTCCAGTCATAAAACCAGCACTCTCTGAAGCTCTGGATGGCGGGCGGCGGGAAACCTGAGATGGCGGGGGCTGCCCGCCTGGAGGAGGCGGTGATTAGGCTGGGTTTGAACATGCGGTCCCCGCAGGCTTCTGAGGTCAAGGCCTCCTTCCTGCCAGTGCGGGGACGTCTCCAGCACGGAACTTTCCAAGCAGGCCTCGTGAGGCCCTGCTGGGTCCTTGTGTCACAGGGCCACCTGCTGCACTCCTCGTGCACCTGTGAGCCCACCGGGGTAGGAGGTTCGTGGGAAGGGGCGCTGGTGGCAGGGGGAGGGGTCTGAGAGCTGCCACAGGAGGGAAGCTGAGGCCTCCCAAGTCTTGGAGGAGGGGGCGAGTCTACAGGTTGCAAGTTGAACCCTTGCCCGCAGCTCCCTGCAAAGGTGGCTGCTGTCTTTCCGGGGCTGGGATAGGCGATGTGGCCGTTGTCCTGGCGCTGTGGCCGATGGTCGGCGTATCTGACTTGAGGAAAGGTGTAGACTCTTGAAAAATGAAGTGTTGTTACGTCTTAAATAGAAGAGAAGCTCGCCCCCCCCCACCTCCAAAGAACCCTGAAGATGCAGCCATGACTTAACTGTTTGCAGATTTAAGGTAGGGAACATTGAGTTTTCTGGTACCCGAAACAAGACTGCGGACAATTATGGAACCACAAAGTGGCCAGGAGCCATACCCTGACAGTTTCCAAGAAAGTAGCTCCTCGGCTACATGGCTGAGCCCTGGAGGTGCAGGCTTATGGCCCTGGGAAGAGCGACAAGGTGTCTCTACAGGATGGTCCTGTAGAGTTGCGGGGTGGTTTTGGGAGCCCTGGGAGCCCCCACTTCCCTCCACTTCATGTCCTGCCTGGTCCCATCTTTCCACCCCTTGGAAATCAGGAAGCTCTTTCCCCGGGGTGGAGGGGATGCAGTCACCCGTGTTTCAGCACGGGGCTTCTGGGGCTCTCAGTTTTGGGGAGACTCTTCTCAGAGCGTGTGCTGGACAAAGAAGCCCCCTTCTCATATAAGAAAAAGATGTTTTCATTGTGATAAAAGATCTCTAAGGTAAAATTGACCGTCTTAGCCGTTTTTAAGTGTATCGTTCAGCGACATTAAGTTCGCTCAGTGTTGAACAACCATGAGCACTATTTATTTCTAGAACTTTTTCATCTGGCAAAGCTGAAACCCTGTCCTCATTAAACAATGACTCCTCTTCCCCCAACCCCCAGCCTCTGGTAACCACTATTCTATTTTCCGTCTCTATGAATTAGCCTGTTCTAGGTACCCCATGCAACGGAATCATAATAGAATCGTACAACATCTCCCTCATTTTTGGCAAAGATTATTTTGGAAGCCACAGGTGTGCAAGGACTCCTCAAAGAGAAGCAACAAGTCATAGCATGAAAGCCTGCACACCGCCGTGTGGGCAATGGGGCAGTGGGTTCCTTAGAAGCAGGTGGTAACCTGCAGAGGCAGACAGAAGAGGGAGCCTAGATAGGACCTCCTGAGCCAGGAGAGGGTGTTTTGCTGGGGTGGTCTGCAAGGTCTGACCATCTCTAGAGAAGAACATAGCAACAGAGAGAGGCCTGACCTTCTTAAGTTACAGTGCTTCCCCTGTTCTGATTTCACTGACCAGGAGGAACTTTCTGGAAATCAGACTCTTCACAAAGCTGGCCTGCAGGACGGCAAATGAGGTGGCATGCATTTGTTTTTGCTTGGCACTTGGCAACAGAGAGGAGTGGTCAGAACAGGAACACAGGGATCCTTTGTGAATCTGAGAACCAGCTCTTCTGTTCACAAGCTATAAGACCTGGAACAAATTCAGGTACTCAAGGGGTTCTGTGTCCTCTTGTGAAAACTAGAGATGAGAAGAATCTCTGTCTCTTAGGGTTAGCTTGAGGAATAAGAACAATAATACGCCATACAGAAAAGTGCTCTGCCCAATGCCCGACCGGCAGGAAGTACTCAACAGGGACAGTAATTATAAGAATAATTCATTCTGATGTTACGCATCAGTCTCTTAGAAGTTCTGTTAGCATGACTCGCTATCCTTAAATCTGAACAACTTTAAGCTGAGTTTGGAGAATGCAAGCCCCAGGCCCAGGCATTCCTGAGAATTTGCTGGGATGAACAACACCTTGTGAATCCTGGGATATCAGCAGTTTCTCTCCCTTGTGACATCTCAACCTCACCATTCATTTCCCTTCTAAGCATCAGTAGGAAATAAAATTTGGAAAGTGGGAGCTCATCTGTGTGGGAGAAATATGAACCCACAACTTTATTTTAGTTGGTCATACTGCAAGGACTCCACAGTGACAGATGGGCAACCTGGTGAAAAGGTGAACAGAATAATGAACATTGCCCAGACAGCCAAGTTCACCTGCGTTTGGGTCCACAGCATAGATGTGGGGTGGCTCTGATGGAGTCCTACTATTGGAGGGCATGGGTCTGTCCAGGTTGTATTTCCTGGCTGTCTTCAGGAGCTCTACTCAAGGTAGTCCCCTCAAGGTGCTGCTGGGGAGATCCTAGCAGGGGTCCTCATGGCTTGGGAGTCCCCCTCCTGGGGGATATGTGGGGCAGAGACTCAGATGCACTCCTGGTTGGGGGCAGGGGCAGCCTCCTCGAAGACTTAGGACCATTGCTCTCTTGATTCTTGGCCTCTGGCCCCCAGATCCTATTTGCCCAAGCCCCAGGGTGAATTCTTCCTCAAAAGCCTCCTGACCTATTTTTGCCATTTGTCTCAGTTTACCCAAAGATTTTTCGTAGTAGCAGATCTCGAACCCAAAGCACTGTGCCTCTATCTCTTCCCCATCAGGTGTTCCAGCCACTCCTGCCTGCAGTCACTCAGCCCCCAGGGCCCCATTTAGCAATGGGTGTGTGAGAGTGGTCGGGGAGTTTCCATCTGCCCGCAGATCCCGGTTGGGTGGATTAATTAATGATTAGAGAGTACTTTGAAGGTTGGAGGGCTAATTATTTAGCCAGTTTCCTCCCTTCCCCCAAGTCCCCTTTTGTCTCTTTTCCTCATGGGGCATCCTTTGAAGTGAATAAGAGAGGATGAACCGGGGGTCAGTTAATAGAGCTGGCCATTCCAGATGGCCGGACCAGAGAGGCCGTCTGGATGCCGGGTCCCTGCCGGAGCTGAGACTTTTCTCGAGACTGGCAGCACTGCAGAGCTTCCTTTATGTTGGAGCTGGCCAAGGTTTCGGAAGAACGTGGTTCCCAGGCTCCCAGCTGGGCGTGGCCCACCACAGGTCTTCATCTGCCGAGGAGGAGCCTGGTGTCCTTTGGTGTCCAGGTTTGCTCCAGTTTCAACGTGAGATCCCTTATTTATTAATTCATTCTCCCTTCCGCTACTTATTACTCTTTTCCCGGAGCATGGGACCCCAGGAAGAACCCAGTAGGTCCTGCTCCCCTTCTGGGTTAGCACCAGGTGGGAGAGAATTAGTTCTGAGCTGTCCTGCCGGGGCGATGAGTTCAGGCTGAACTCATCAGGGGGAGGACATCCTATTGTTCTTCTGCTCTCCTCCTCTCCCAACACACCACAGTTCTGAAATAAGATATATTTTTCTATTATTTTAAAACCTTGAACTGTGTATCCATCTTTAGTTGGAGGAAACCCAAGGATGAAAAAAATATTGTAGGTAGTGGATTACTCTTACATACCCCCTACCTGAGCCCAAGACTAGGTCCCTGGTGCACCTGTGTGCCTACTACAGGCAGAGACGTTTGGGGCAGAGAAATCTCAAGTTCATGTAAGTCGTGCATCCATTCATCTATATTCACCAAGTGTACTGAGAGGCTACTGTGGTTTTGGAGATGGAAGAGATACAAAGAGAAGACAATACTTAATTCTGAAGGCAGGTTGATTCTAGTAGGGACGAAAGTATGAAATATATATGGCCGAAGATACTTTGAGTAATTGTTTTGTATTTTGCGCTATTTCCATGTTCCCTCAGGTCAACAGGTAGATTGGTTCTTTGCCTGTCCTTGCCTCAGGATATTTCCAGGGCAGAAAAACAGAAGCTGCTTGAAGTCAAAGGCTTTTGTAAAACTCCCAAGCTCTTTGAAGAAAGAATGCCTGGGTCCCAGGAGTGGAGGGAAGAGAGAAGGCCTTTGAGGGCCTCAAGAGGAGAGAGATGACTCTAAGGACCCGAGGCTGGGCAAGAGATAGTTTTGAGCATGATGAAAGGGAGGGAGACAGGGAGGCCAGGCATAGAGAGATCACAAAGATGTGGGTGTAGCAGACCTAGAGGGAGGTGAGGCACAGGGGCTCCCAGCCTCACCCCAAATGCCCCAAATGAGACCCCGAACCAGAGGAGCCTCTGGCCCTGGAGGTCCATATGGATTGGGGCAATGGAGGACCTTGGGCACCAGGCAAAGCTGACTAGTGAGTGGAGGGGCTCCCTGGGGCTCTGATGAGGGAGGAGACCTGACCACTGCCCAGCCTCCGGGTAGCAGTTGGGTCCGGTAAGGGCCGTGCTGGAATTTCTGTCCCCCTCCCCCAGCAGGATGGGAGGTCACAGTAGGACTAAGATGGCTTAAAATAAAAATATTCTGCACACCCTGGAGTCATAAACTCTGATACTATACTCATGACACAATAAAAAATAGGAGTTGGAGATACCCAGAGAAGTCAAATTCATAGAGACAGAAGTTAGAATGGTGGTTGCCAGGCACTGGGGCAAAGGGGACTGGGAGTTGCTATTTAATGGATACAGACTTTCTATTTTGTAAGGTGAAAAGTTCTGGAGAGTGCTTGCACAACAGTGTGAATGTATTCAACACCAGAAAACTGTACACTAAATATAATTCAGATGGAGGTATCATCTCACACCTGTTAGGAGAGCTATTATCAAAAAAGATAAAAGGTAACGAGTGTTGGCAAGGGCAAGGGGGAAAAGGGAATTTATGCACACTGTTGGTGGGACCTTTAAGGAAAACAGTATGGGGGTTCCTCAAAAAACTAAAAGTAGAACTGCCATATGACCCAGCAGTATCTCTTCTCTATGTATATACCCCAATGATGTGAAACCAGTTCCTTGAAGAGATAACTGTGCCCCCGTGTTCATTGCAACATTATTCACAATAGCTAAGATATGGAAACAACCCAAATTGTCCATTGATAGAAGAATGGATGATTTAGGCATGGGATGTACATATATATACATACATACATATATATACATATGTATATATATACATACATATATATACATATGTATATATATATATATATATATATATATATATCACACACACACAGTGGAATAGTTTTCATCTTAGAAAAGGGAATTGCAACAACATGGGTGAACTTGGAGAATGTCATGCTCACTGAAAGAAGCCAGACACATAAAGAAAAAAGCTATATGATCTCACTTACATGTGGCATCTAGAAATGGCAGACTCACGGAAGTAGGGAGTAGAACGGTGGTTAATGGGAACAGGGAGGTGTGGGAAATGGGGAGATGTAGCGAAAGCGTACATAGATGGGTTGTAGGATGAATTAGTCTAGAAATCTAATGTATAGCGTGATGATTATACTTAATCATACTGTTCTGAATACTGGATATTTGCTAAGAGAGAAGATTTCGGGTGCTCTTATTACACACAGAAAGGGTAACTAAGTGAGGGACTGGATATGTTAATTAGCTTGACCATAGTCATCATTTCACTCTGTATATCCAATCACCATGTTGTATGCCTCAAATATAGACAGTTTTTGTTTAAAAAAATGAACTAAAATGGTTAAGATGATTAATTTTATATGCATCTTTTACTACAATTTAAGAAATATAGGGTTTGGCCCCCAGAGTGCCAGGAACAAAGATGGGGATAGACCTAAGTCTGCTTGTGGGGAGTTAGGGAAGCCCTTCACGGGCAGGCGCCAAGTGTCTGAGACACGAAGCATTCATGGGCAGAAAAGAGGTGGAGGGGTAAGGGAAATGCAGAGGGTAGGAATGGGAGGATGGAGAGGGGCAGGGGTAAAAGGTCACACATAGGCACACACACACACAGACCTGCAGGGGGGAGTGAGAGTGCTCTGGGATAGCGGGACAGAGCTGCTAAAGTTCAGAACATACGGAGGCATGGTGGGGGGCAGCAGGGAGGAATTGGTCCAGTTCAGAGTTTATCTGGTAGGTGATGGAAGCCACTGAGAGTTCTTGGTGAGGGGAAGTGGGATGACGTCATCAGATTGGTGTACTAGAAAGATGGCCCAGGCTGCTGCAGACGGAGCTGAGCACAGAGACAGGACCCCACTTGCATCCCTGCTTCACTCTTTTCCCTGTGGCTGCAGAAATGAGGCATCTCCTGCCTGTCTCTGGAGCCCCCCACTCTCCCAGCAACCTGGGAACACAGTAGTTAGCATCAGTTTCTCTCTTCCCGCTCCTTACTCACGACTCAACCATCTGTGAGCATCATGCATCCCCTGTGTGCTTTGCCATGTCTGTGGTTTTGGGGGGTCTCTGTTCTTCTCATGGCCTCCATGGATGGAAGGAGCTAGCATCACAGACAAGCTTTACCTGCCTCCCTGCCCCACTTCCTCCACTTCTGCACAGACCCATTCCCATGCCCCAAGCCCACAAAATGTTCTCTCTATTGTACTTACCCCATCAGCCCGTGTTCCCAGGGGTGAACAGTCTGGGGCTTGCTGGGGCTGTCTGTGCCTGCTTGCGGAGACAGAAGAGTGCTTCCCAGGGGCAGGGGGGGGGGCAGTGGACCCAATGGTGTTGCTGCCTGGGTTGAAGATGTGGGTGAGTTTTGCTGTCTTGTTGCCCCGTCCGGAACAGCGCGAACAGTCTTGCCGCGCTGGAGCTGCGACGGAGTAGTACAAGATGATTCGAGAAGGTGATTTAGGTGCTACAGACAGACTTTCTTGAACGCTGCATGAGTTGGACTGTGTCCTTTCAGAGTACTGCCAAATGGGCTGGGAGGCAGGATGCTTTTATAGGACGAATAATAAAGAAGGAGGAAGGAATAGTAGAAAATGTCTTGCTGAGGTCCGTGGGCAGCCTCACTCAGGATGAGAAATTTGGGCATTTGGAGATTGGCGGGCTGAATGGGGAGACAGCATTTCTGGCCAAGCACGGGGACACGGGAATTCTCTAAGCTAAGATTCTGTTGCAGACATGGTACCCTGGGCGGGAGGGTCTCCATCTTGGGCCTAGAAATCTTTTTCAACAGAGGGTTGAATGAGTTAGTATTTGGGAAGCGCTGGGAACAGCGCCTGGCACTGTCATTGCCGGAAATTGTTAAGGAAGCACCTACTTCGAGACGGAATGGCAGGAATTCAACGGGGTGCTGCTCATAGGTTCCTGGTAAATACTTAACGCACAATATAACGACACTAACGGTCGCTCTTACTGTTAGGATACTTGGGGCTTGAGCTCTGTGGGGTGGGATGGAGGTGATGAGGCAGGGTCTGCCTTGGGGGCCAACCCCAGCGGTGTGCCCAGCTGCCCACCACCCCTTCCCCCCAGTTCTCTCTCGTAAGCCCTCCGTGGCTGCTGCCTTTCTGACTCGATATAGATCTAGTTGGGAGACTGCCTGCTTCACTTAAAAATCGGCTATGGATTCTTGTTATGGGTTGAATGATGTCCCAAGCCCAGAACCTCAGAGTGGGCCCTTCCTTGCAGTCATCATGAGGTCAGACAAGTTCATACTGGGTGCGCACGATGGCTGGTGTCCTGATAAGAAGGCAGGCATATGGCAACCCAGGGACGCAGGGCATACGCCAGGGAAAGGTGAAGGCAGAGACGGCAGTGATGAATCGGCCAGCCATCACCGGAAGCTAGGAGAGAGGGTTCCCCACAGGAACCAATCCTGCGCACACCTTCCTTCCCCTTGAACTTGCAGGCTCTAGACAAGGACGGGATACATTTCTGTTATTTTAAGCCCCACCCCCCAGGCAGGTTTGTGATACTTTGTATTGGGAGCCTCTGGAAACAAATACGATCCTTGCCACTGGGAGAAACAGCCAAACTTGTAAGCCTGGTGTTTCAAATTCACTATCCTTTACACACACGGGCGTGCATGCACGCACACACATGCACACATGGCTTTAGCAGTGCCCTTTGCCTCACCAGACCATCTGTAGTTCCACAGACATGACTAAAAAAATTATTTGTTGTGGGGAAAATTATTTTGTATTTGCGATGATTCCTCCCGATCTGTGGAGGTCCTAGTACTTGGAGCCTGGTTTTATTTGTGGGGCAGCTGTACCCCCCGAAGACGGAGAGGACGGAGAGCAGAGGAAGAGCAGTGAATGCAACAGCTCTGGGCTGTGAAAGGGAGAGTATAACAGGCCTGGGAACATGTGCAGGGCTGGGGATTTGGGCCCTGGAGGCTGTGCAGTCCAGGGAAAGAACAATCTGGGTTGGTTTTCGAGAGACTTCGGAGGAGAAGGATGAAAATGCGTACTATGTGAGACGAACTGTCCCTGCTCCTTCTCCCTAGAAAATCTTTGGTGAGATCATTGTCCCCCTGTGACGCTTGTGGTGTTCACACCCCCGCCCCCTCCTCCCCTCCCTTCTCCACCCCTCCCCGCTCCTCCTGTCACTGGTGGCAGTGGGGTACCTGCCGCAGATGGCTCAAGGTGAAATAGAGGTTGAGTCATCTGAGCCCATGCCACATCCCCTTGTTCATGCGCCTCCCAACGCCTGGGACAACCTTTCCCTCTTCTTCACCAGGCAAAACCCAGCCAACTCATCTTTCAAGTGGCCTCACTCCTGTGGCAATTTCTGTGCCACCTCCCCTCTTCCGACTCCCAGGCAGAATCGCAATTAATCACCACCTTGGATTCCCACAGAGCTTCTCAGATATCCTCCTGTCATCGGGCTTATCTCACCTTCTCTGGGGATGGAGGCTGGGTCCTCATTTGTCCGGGGTGTCCTCTCCCCACCCCTGCAGGAGCACAGAGCCCCACCTGCAGCAGGTGCTGGGGGCCAGGAATGGAACAAGTGAGTGAATGGGAGGATGGGCTGAGGGTGGCAGGATTAGACAGGGAGAGGACCCTGTGCCCCAAGAAGGAAATAAGATTTAAGAAATGAGGGGCTGGAGTAAGGAGAGGGAGTGAAATGATAGCCTTCCTTGAAGCACCCCTCAGAGAAGTCTAATTTACATAATTAAAATCCAAATAACTAGGAGGGTGGATTGGGAGCCAATTGGTAGGTGGAATGTAGACACGGGAAGCACAAAGCCCAAGACAAGATCAAGAATGGGGGTTAGAGGTATGTTTGCACTAGAAACATACAAACATGAAGTTGAGGGTAGGAGAGAGAGAGCGAGCAGGAACAGGGTAGAACCAAAGGCAAGGCGGTGGGGATAGGGGGCAGGAAGGGAAGAACAGAAGATGCTGGGACGGGATAGAAACAGGATCCATGACTTCAACTCCACGCCAGGACAGGCGGGATGATGGGTTAAAGCGAACTTGGTCTGAGATCTAGAGGCATACACATCTCAGTGCTAAGCCGGAGCGGAAGACTGAGTAGGAAAACAGGCAGGATTGGCCCAGAAAGGATGAGAAACACAGCACAGAAGCTCAACGGTTATTTTTTTATTTTTAAATTTTTTTTATTTTTTTATTTTTTTGTGGGGAGGGAGGAAACGGCAGATAATAATATATTGTAGAGATAAATTAATAATACTAAGCTACCTCGCCAGGGTGTTATGAGTGTTAATTAATTAATTATTGTTTGCAAAGCACTTTGAAGGTGGAAAGGCTCTATAATTATTATGAATAAAATGTCAGAGATAATAATCCGTCAGAATGCGGTGACCTCATCAGCACCTCATTTGCATGGCACGAAGTGGAGCAGATTCAAGGATTCTCTGCCAAGGGGGGAGACCTGCTGGGGACGACAGATGCCCGTCTCAACGCCCTGCCTTCTCCTCGCCACGTCGTTCTGTCAGCCCCGACGCTGTGGCCTCTGCCCTCTTGGCAGCAGGTTCAGGAGAAACCGTGTGAGGTGGTATTTTTATGAGTCGGAAAGCTGCCGATGGAAGAAGCCGCCGACTAGATGTCTTTAGGGCGGGTAGTGTTCTAATGCTCTTTACAGTGAACGGCTTCCATTGCACCGGCTGCTGTGTCACAGGGGAGGTGGTTGGAACCATGGCGTCATGGGGCTTCTCTTCTGGAGGGGGATGGGCATGGATGGTTCAGGAAGGGAGCAGAGGGGCTTCTGGGGATGGTGGCCTGCTTCCAACGTGCTTGTCCAGGTTTGGGGAAAATGGCAAAGCACAGACCACATCACTGGCTCATGGAACTGCTATTCTAAGTAGGGGTGGGCAAGATGAAACCAGACGACTCCCTGTTTCTAGATGGAATGTGCCAGGGGCCATCAAGGCAGAGAAGATGATCATTATAGTGTGAGGCAGCAATGAAAGGAAGAGCTGCACAAAGGGGAGCCATCAGAGACCAACACTGGGGAAGGAGGCATGACTGATGTGAGGTCTTGGAAGGATTAGTCCTGGAGAAAAGACGTTTGAGGATAGTCACTTTCACCTGTTCCCTCCCTGACCCCAATCCCACCTGCACGCTTGGATGACAACACAGAAAACCTATAGAGGATTTACCAACAATTACCCATGTGTTAGGGAAACATAACAATCCTGCCAACAAACTCCTCTTCCTACAAGTTGGAAGAAGGGAAGAGCATTGCACTGTAGGGGTGAGCACCTTCCAAGCTACACAAACACAGGGGAGCACAAAAGACACCATCAAGTCTGGGAGCTTCACACCGCTTTAGAGCAGAAAGAGAGAAGAACAAACTATGAAACTTCTTTTATCTCCTTGAGATAAGAGGACTCATTGCCTCGTGTGTACCTTTTGAGAGATTCCCGAGCTCATTCTGGGGCTAAGTATTGACAGTCCCACAACCTTGCATTGTAAAATCAAAAACTCTGGGCTTTTTATGGGCCAGGTATGATCTCAAGGTCCTCAGAGTCTTGTCCTTACATTCCCATGCAATTTATTAACTTCCTCTACCACTGGAATGAGGAGTTGGATGAGACAGGTGTGTCTGGGCAATTGGTTGGTTCCGTACTGTTGGTGTGATCTTTGGGAAAACAACAGCTCAGGTCACCTTTGGCTCAACAGTGATTCTCTCGAACATCAGAATGCTGTGATCTCCTTAAACTGCAGCCTGCGGGGTCCCTCTCCCAAGCTTCAGATGCAAAAGGCCTCAGGTGGTGCTCAGGAATTTGCATTTCTAACAGCTTCCTAGGCACTGTTGCTGCCGGTCCAAGGCCCCCACTTAGAAAGTCACTGATTTAGGGGAGCCTGGGTGGCTCAGGTGGTGAAGCACCTGTCTTCGGTTCAGGTTGTGATCCCAGGGTCCTAGGATCAAATCCCACATCCACTCAGCAGGGAGCTTGCTTCTCCCTCTCCCTTTGCCTGCTGCTCCCCCTGCTTGGGCTCTCCTTTGGTCAAATAAAGAAAAAGTCTTAAAAAAAAGAAAGTCACTGATTTGAGAACTAAGGCGCCTGCCTTTGGAGGGAGGTACCAGGAGAGGGAGAGAAGGCATCAGGTGAAGGGGGACATCCAAGGAAAGAGAACTCAGGGCATAGTCGGGCGCAGGCATGACTACGAGCTGGTAAGTGGGGGTGACCTGTGGTGGGGACATAACTCTGATCCCCATTCTTACTGTGAGCCAGCTGCTCCTCCTTCCATCTTCCTCCCCCTGGGCCGCAGCGCCTGTAGGGAAGCCTCTCCGCTCTGCAGCCTCCAGAAAGGCCAGAAGTTGATCCTTCTCCTGCACCTTGCAGGTGTCTCTCAGATTGTTGATGTGCTCATTTCCCAAGGCTGCTGGGATCAAGTGCACTGGACCCCTGAGCAACATGGGACTGAACAGCGGGGATCTACTTCCTTGTGGACTTTCTTCCGTAAATGCAGTACAATGCTATAAATGTATTTTCTCTTCCCTGTGATTACCTTAATCACATTCCCCGCCGCCCCCCCCCCAGCCTACCTGATGGTAAGACGGAAGTATGTAATACATCAAATATACAAAATACACGTTACTCGACTGTTCCTGTTATCAGGAAGGCTTCAGTTCTCTATGGGTAGTTACATTTGGGGGCAGTCCAGAGTTGTTTTCATATTTTTGCCTGCTTGGGCGGTGGTTGTATTAATCCCCATGTATTAACTTTGCTTAAAAACAATGTATTGTGTCATGGTTCTGGAGACTAGATCAAGTCCAAGATCTAGGTGTTGGCGGGACTGGTTCCTTCCGAGGCTGGGAGGGAGAATCTGTCCCAGATCTCTCTCCTGCTTCCGGTGGCCCTGGACATTCTTGGCCTTGTAATGAGCTTCAACCTGTGCCTTCACTTCATCTTCCCTGTGTGTGTTCTGTCTCTGTGTCCACGTTACCTGCTTTTATAAGAACCCCAGACATTGAGTTAGAGCCCACTCCATGGACCTCTGCGAAGACCCTAAAAAGGCAGTAATCAGAGATCCCGGGGATTAGGACTTCATCTCTTTTGGTGGGCCCTATCAACCTATTAATAGTAGGTTTTCTTCTCCTCCAGGATGGGTCTGGGTTCCTGCCCATGGAGACTTGGCTTTGCACCCAGGTGTGGGGAAAGGAGGTGGAGCGGCCCCTCCCGTGAGAGCAGGAGCCCCCATCTGTATCCACGGGGCCTGTGTTGAAGTCTGGTGTAGGCTGAACGTAGACGTTGGTGGGAGGCAGAACCCATGCTCTTGTTTTTTCTTTTCCATCCCAGTCCCAGCTCCTGCAGCACCTGTCACGGAAGGCCAGGCCGTCAGGGACCAGAGGATGAGCGGGTCTTGGGTCAGACTAAGGGCTGAGAACCCAGCCCCTAGTCCCTCATCTATGAGATGAGGGTGACCACATTTGCCTCCTGGGGCTGTCATGTCCGAAATGAGTCTGCAGACAGTGCCCAGCACAGAGTGGGTGCTCGCTGTGTGAGGGGGTCATCATTAATAACAAGGACCTCCGCCGAGCATCTCACCCCGACACTCTGCCCTCGAGTGCTGAGCTCTGATTTTGCCCTGAGTTTGGCTCTGTTCCTCCCTACCTCTTTCCCTTGCTGTCCCCCACCGCCACACAGCGAACCCTGCAAGTCAACAGCTTTGAACTGGGACTTCAAAGAGAAGCCAGCTCTGTTCTTCAAACAGGTTTATAAAGAGATTTTGATACAAGACAACAATACTTGTCAGCGGTGCCCAGTTATCGTCCTTCCCTTTGTAGTTTTATTAGGAAATAATTTCCCAGCTGGTGAGGCTCCTGCTGGCACATCTTGTTTCTTTATTTGCGATTGGATCTGCCCACCGGAGGGGCTGGCCTTGTGCGGTAGCAGTTTTGCCAGCTGAGACACCCCCTCCCCCCAAGAAAGACATCACCGGAAAGGTCTCTGCAGCCGATTTACCGTCTGCCCCTCCCTCCTCCTCCCCTTCTTTGTAGCAAAAAAGCAATTTGTTTGACCGCTGGGGAGGCTTAAAACCTCAGCCTCTTAATTGACCCCCCTTATTGTTATTTTTTTTTTTTTAAGAGGGAAGAGAAAGAGAAAACCATGGCCAGAAAATACAGGAATGATTTCAGCCTTCCTTTCTATCGTGCCCTGCACCCTAGGCTGGCAATCAAGAGACCAGTAGATTAAAACTACAGAGTCCTGTTCGTTGGTGGGAATCAAGCATGACCTTTTTTTCAAGGTCCAGTTTTTCCAAGCAGGGGGAGGGTGTGGTTTTCCAGAAGTGATTATTCCTTCTTCTTTCCTTGGTGCTTTTTTTGTGTAACTCGGAATGTGTGACAAGGAGTCTGTAGGTTCTGAGATGCAGAAATGAAGAACCCCGGGGTTCTCCAGTTGCATTTCTAGGCAGGGGCTGGGGTGGGCTGGGTTGAGAAGTAGACTTTCCAGGGACTGCTCCTCAGAGGGGTTTGTGCTATAGTGGAGGAAGTCTGCCCTGGGCTTCAGGGGCATACTGCCTGCCAGGACATCTAGAGATGGCCCTTGATCATCAGCTAGAGGGGGAGGCAGGATCCGGTGGGGGGTTTGTGCTGGTGGTTCGGGGCCACTGGGATCCATTTCCACACTAAGGAGAGGGGACAGATCGAGAGGGAGGTTGAAGACTCAGATGGGAAGAAATGACTGATACAATATGAGGACATCTCTTGGGGGTGGGTTGAGGTGTGTTGGCTCAGTGGAAATTAGAATATGAGGCAGAATTTCCTTAGAGATCATTTACTTCAGAGCCGTCATTTTATCTCATGAGGTTCAGAGGGATTGAAAAATTTCCTAAGGTTATAGGTTATGGAGTTGGGGGCTGAGTAGGAGGGGAGTAGAGAGGCCATTCCTGACTCTGAAGTATTTTGCTGACTCAGGATCACTCACCTTCCCACCCACATTTTCTAGTGTTGCCAAAGCAAATAGGGAAGGCCTCCACTGAAAGAGTAGAAATTGACGTAAACGCTTGTTGTTTCTGAGCAGAATGTGCCAGACCACAGGACAACAGGTAACCTCTTGGCTATCCCGCCAGGGACCCATGCCAGTGTTAATGTACCCATTGCACAGATGGGGTGACTTCAAGTGGAGAGCTGGATGCTTTCCAAAGATCCATCCAAAGGCAACAATAAAACCCATAGTTTGATGTTTGTTACGCTCATTTCCAAATCTTCCTCCTGCTGATGACCTCATGTTTCCATGAAGTATGCAGAAAGCACTGAATAGGACAGTAAGAACAGAATAGGGGCCTTTCTTCATGAAGTCTGGCTGGGGTCTGCTGGGCCTCAACTCCAGCCACAATTTTTCAAGGGAATCGCTTAAAAAAAAAAAGCAATAATAAAATAGTTGTAATATATTTTATATGTCTGAAATTAGGGGATGGCAAACTATGGCTTGCAGGCAAATCTGGCCTGCAGCCTGCTTCTGAACAGCCTGTGAGCTAAGAATGGTTTCTACATTTTAAAAGGGTCATAAAAGCAACCCCCAACACAAAGAAAAATATGCCACAGAGACTGTGTGTGCCCACAAAGCCTGAAATATTTGCTAATTAGCCCTTCCAGAAAAAGTTTGCTGATCCTTGATAACCAATGAACACTCTTATCACAAAAAGACCACAATGTGGCATTGGATTGTAAATAAGATAAGCATAGGGTGTGCTAAAAATATGCATTTATTTTATACCAAGAGTGGTGTGGCCTTGTAATGAGATATAAATTTCAAGTTGTTTGACCACTAGTATTTATTCCAATCATGTCAGTTAATCTCATTGTATTCACTTGGATATAAGGCCCAGATGAACCACAGAGGTCTTCGGAAGCCTGAGATTTGGCCCCGCGGCCCTCATGACCCCTGGTACGGGGTGAACATGCTCGGGGTTTCCTTTGCGTTGGCGAGAAGGGGCTGCCATGCCGGCCACCCAGCTGTCCTCTGTGTAAGCATCTGGCATTTTAATTTGCCTGGTCTGTCTCGTGCAGCTCATCCGCAGGAGGGGGGTTCCTTCTGTATTTCTGGGGCGGCTGAGCCACAGAGCGCATGAGATGTGGCTGAGTTTGCGGGGCCCGTGGCGGAAGGACACACTGACTCGCTGGCCAGCACGTGCACCCCGAGCCTCACGATGTCCGCCGGAAGCAGCTAGCTGGGGTGCTAGGTCACTGCAGTCGGGGAGAGCTGTATTTCTGAACTGCCCAGCCTGCTGAGCGAAGGCTGCCGCTGTGCTCTGGAACCTTCCCGCAGAGACGGTCAAGTGGGCTAAGACCCCATGACACCAACATCTGGCCAGGGGCAGGGCAGGGGGGAGCCGGGGCTCGAGCACATGGCATCAGGCCATGTGCAGGCCGCTGGGTCCGGGAGGGAGGCTCACCTAGCTCTCCTGTTCTGGGCGCCGGAGGGGCAGAACCGCGGAGGGGAAGGAATAGAAAGTCCCACACAGTGGGACACAGGTC
>PITA01002875.1:66605-150781 GCA_004023965.1 Spilogale gracilis
GGCAGGTAAAGCACATTTATGGGCTTAAAAAAAGAAAAAACCCATACTGTTTGCCTTTTGGACTTATGGGCCATTCTGAAGGGATTCGTGCTTAAGGTCAAGGAGATTTGAAGGGTAGATTTCATTTCTCAAATCGCTTTCCTCAAATCAGCCTTCTATGCGGTATAAATTATAGGGCTGCTTACCTGCCGTTAGCTGAAGTTGGTCTTGTTGGAAATCCATGGTTCCTCTTCAGCCAAATAGATCTAGTTTTTTGTTGTTGTTGTTGTCCCCACCTCAAAAGGATTGTGTTGCTTCTGGGCTTTTCCTCATCTAACTCTGCCCAAATATTTGAATGTCCAAAAGCTGCTGATGAAAATGATTGTGACTCTGGGATTCCATAGGGTGGGATTCTGAGGCAAAGTAAGGCTTTTTGATTGTGCAAGTAAAGAACCCAGGGCCAGAAGTTTTTGCGGAGGGAGAAGGATCTAGAATAGAAGATAGAAAGGTTAAAGCAAGGGTTAGCTTCCTGGGAGACAGGGGAAGAGGGAGAGGGGAGACGGGCACTTGCGGGGAGGCTAGGTCAGACGGCGGGGTGAGGGGGAAGGAAGGGTACATAATGAGTGGTTGGTGCTCATCGTAATCTATAATTCTTGGTTGGGAGCTCTCTGCAGTCAGGAATTTGGAAGCAAAGCATTCCAGAGCCAGGGGACCTGGGGCGCAGTGACGTGGGACATGCTGGGGACTTAGGAAGTGCATCCTGGGACACTTTGTAAACGGTCTCATCCCACATGTTGACCTGTGGTTTTGAGACAGCGAGGCAGCAAGGAAGAGTCTGTCTGAACACCAGCTCAAGTTTTCAGCGTGGTGTGGAGTCATGGCATGATGTCAGAACTTCAGAAAATGTGTTTAGACTAGACTCTGTTTGACTTTGTGGGAATTCAGTTCAAAGAATCAGTCATTTTTTCATATGGCTAATGTCGTTGATTTACAAAGAATTCTTCTCCCAGGCAAACATAAAAAGACATAAAGCCCCATAATCAAATGCCTGCTCTGACCACAAAGTTGGGCCGTCTCAAACCGTCTCTTTCATGCGCACAGAAGGATGCATTTATCAGCAGCCACTGAAAACTTGTAAAGTCGATTTTTTCCCCTTTATCCCTTCCTGGTACTACTGTCTTCTGAGAAGCAACAGCAGCAGGAGGAATTCAGAGTCAACTCTTTCTGCTTTGGGAGTGTCCTCTACTGATTCGTCATCCATGTCGGACGTGTCGGAATAGATGGGGAGTATAACCCGGCCGGAGTGAGCAAGGGATGAGATCAGAAAACGCGGGCTCCTTCCTGTCTCTGCTTCTTGGAATCAAGCTGCTATCACTGTCCCCTTCACGGACTGAATCTCAGGGTTTTATAGGCTTAATGCTCTGTGAGGTGGGATGGAGGCAGCACAGCCCCTCAAAGGTGCTCTTTCAGATGGAAATGGGGTAAGCTCTTGGGTTTCTGGCTGCTTCCCAGGACGTGATGCTGGGAAGTGATGGCTGATGTGGTGCTTACCCTGCCCCTTCTGCAGAAAGCACTCATCTCAAACCTGGATGTGGTAGGTTGGATAAGGACCCCCAAAATATTCTGACCCACAGACCTGTGAGCGGTATCTTACCTGGCAGGATTATTAAGATGTGATTACATGAAAGACCTTGAGATGTGGGCCGGCAGAGTTATCCTGGATCCTCTGGGAGGGCCCTGAACATCATCACAAGTGTCCTTAGAAGAGGGAGGTAGAGAGAGACATTTGACCATGAGAGGGAAGTCAGTAAGACCACAGCAGCAGAGACTGGATAGGGCAACCACAAGCCAAGGAATGCTGGAAGGCACCAGAAGCTGGCAGAGGCAAGGAAGGCTCTCCCCTGCAGCCTCCAGATGGATAGAGCCCTGACAGTACCTTGGTGTTAGCACATTAGCCCCTTAAGATTTCTTTCAGACTTTTGGCCCCGAGAATTAGTAATAAATAAGAGAATCATAAATAACAACAGGAACAAGCAATGAGAGAATACATTCCTGTTGTTCATAAGTCATGAAGTTTGTGGTGATTTATTACAGCAGTAAGAGGATACCAGAACACGGTTCTCTTGGGATTTGCTGAGAGTGAGAGAACGCGTCTGTCTGGTTCTCATCTGGCCGCTGCAGGCTTAGTAATGAGCTGCCTGCTGCATGTGGGACAGGCCAGCATTGTGTTCTTAGGGGCAAAGATACACATGTTTCCAGTCTGTACTCTCGGGCTGTTTCTCAGAGCAGAGCTCTGCCAGGAAGAATGCAGAAATGAGCAGAAGACAGCTCTTCTGACAGATCAGTTTCGGGGCTCTGATCTATTTAATAGGTCCAGGAAGATGATTAAGTCTTCCTGCACATCTTAGTAATTAATCTAATTGCAAAACTCATCATGGCAGGAAATTCTCCCCAAATGCAAAAACGGGGTGCCCCAAAACAGTTTGGGCAGTCTGTCAGCAGGTTTTAAAGGCAATGACATTTGAAGATGCCTCCTAGACCCTGCTCACTCTGTCCAGGGAGATGTTTGGATTCCCTGCCACCCTCTTGGGAGTGTCTGTACTTCGGTGAGGTAAGGAGCTAACCATAGGAGCTGCCTCTCCTTCCTTTTTACAGTCACTTTCACTTTTTTTTTTTTTTTTCCAGATCCACACTCAATCCCCACCATCCCATAAAGCCACTGGCTCTGTATTTTATTCACTGAGAGGCTGGCGTGATTAGCTCCCTGAATCATTTATCTGTATCATCGAGTCAAAACTACTATCTGTCTTCCCATCCTGGCCAGCTTCTTCTCACTGTGTTAACTGTGCCCTATTCCCACTTGCCTCTCAGAGATGCCGTGATCCTTCTCACTTAACAGTCGTTGAATTTCAGAGTTAGAAGGGACCTTTATTAAGCACAACAATTCCAACATCGTTGAAATAATGAACCCGGGGCTGAGACGGTTGAAATGCATACCCCAGGCAATTCTGAGGCATGTGGGCTCCCCTTTGAAAAACGTTGGCAAGACCAGGAACACAATGGGGTGGAAGCAAACAGTTGCGCTCTTCATGTTTGGGACCAAATTCCTCACGACAGCCACTCCTGTGTCACTTTTTCTCCATTCCTGCAGAAGTAGAAGACAACCCAGGTCGGGTGCCCTGACCTTCCTCCATTGGCACGTGCTCGGCACATCTTTGGTTGCGTGTGATTAAACCTGGAACCCCCAGGAAAATGTGGGTGCTCACTACACTTGGGCAAGTCAGCGAAATTGTAATAAAACTTCACTGACATGCGGGGTCTACCTGGAGAAGGGACATGCAGTCAGGCGACCCAGAAAGATCCATTTAACCAATTCAGAGGATGGGCATTTTTGAAAAGAGCATTAACCTTCTCCAGGCTGGCTGTCATTTCTAAATGACAGCTGCGTGCATGGCATTTCCAAGAAGCCTTTCATCTCTAGGAAAAGAAGGGGAAGGAAGGGTCATGTCTAATATATGAAAAGCAGAAAGGAAACCTTTAAGCAATTTGGTACCCTTTGGCCTATGGATTCCCACCCTCCAACCTCCCCACAGCCCCCCGCCCTTGCAAAGTGGTATGTTTTAAAATCCTAACCTGGGATATTTAAGAACAGCTGCAAAACATCTAGCATAGACCAGCCTTTAGGATGTCAGAATGTGTCTGCTCTCATGGCTTAGGGGATACATTCTCGTGAAGAGTTAGTGAGGTCTGGAATTATTTAGGATTCTTTGGGTTGCAAGTGACCGAAAGCCAAGTTTGCGCTTCTTTCATTGGAAAAGGGGCAGTATGCATCTCAGTTATCTGAACAGTCTCATTGCAGATGTGGCCTTAGGCACAGGTGAGCGCGGAAGCTCTGTGATGTGATTGAGGGACTAGCTGGCCTCTCTCTTCCTCTGTGTGGACTCAATTTTCATGCACGCTTTCCCTCTTCTGCTGGAGACTGCAAAGGACAGCTTCAAGGTTCAAATTCCGCCCCGGTGAGGAGGGTCTGCCTCCCTGTCTGCCGACATAGAAGGCTGGGAATTAGATCCCCTTGTTCCTAATTGGCCTATTTTGTCATGTCTGGGACAACGGCTCTGAAGGGGGCTGTGATCCCTGCCCCTCAAACTTTAGTGCGCATGTGAATCCCGTGGGACATCTGTTCAAAGACTCTGAAGGTCTCAGGCGGGACCTGTGATCTGCATTTCTAATAATCACCCAGGTGCTGCTGCTGATCCAAGGACTACATTTTGAGTAGTAAGGATGCAGACTAGATTTGCTGGCTTTGTGGAGGCAGTATTTTTCTCTCCCTGTAGCCCAATTCAGATCCAAATGAGGACAAAAGCGGAGTGTTAGGGTAGACATGGGGGAGAGCCTTCCCTCATAGCAAAATGTAATGTTGTTGCCACATGAAGGGTGGGTTGGCTTCTGCCAGCAAAACAAAAACAAAAACAACCCCCTCCCCCCACATTTCCACTGTGGGGTTCCCAGGCTGTTTTGTTAACTTCAATGTAAAACTTAGCTATCAAAGTTTGGGGGCGAATTTGTGTCTGCACTTTAGTTGTATCTCCCCAAGGCCACCAGAGATCTGATCCTTAGATACATGACAGAAGATATAAACTCTTTCAAAACTTGCTCGTGATGATCATCATTACTATCAATTATTAATTGAGGAAGGACTGGCATGGGCTTGATGTGGGTAGAGATTTTGTTTAAGCACCAGCCCAGAGAGGCCTGGAGAGGAAACCAAAGGAGAAGCATGAATTATAAATACAGATCCTGCTGTGGGAAGCTGATGGGAGCGTGAGCAGTGGTCTCGAGGCTGCAGGCTCCGAAACTGGAAAATGGAGTCAGTCTGCTGCCCGGGAGCCCGTACACTGCGGCTTGTTCATGTTCATCAGAGACCAGGGTTTATGCAGGTCGGCCACAGAGAATCAGCACAAAAATGCCAGAACCACAACCCCGTGAGTCTTTGGAGGCACTTACATTCCTTTGACTCCTATTATATAAGAATTAAAAAAAAGAATGCCTAGAGTTTTGTTTTCTATTTAATGGCCTTGAATATCATAAGGAAGAGGTGAGGGGGTCTGGGACACTGATTCGTTGATGAATTGAAAAAACGAGAAAGCATTCTGAAGAATGTGAAATTCAAGTGGATTGGCTGCATGATTCAGGTATTTGAATATCAAAACACAATACATAATAATAGTAGCCACAACCGTCCCAGCTTGATGCGGGCCCTGTTGGTTATGGAATGTTCTAGCTAGGTTACCAGATGGAGAGTTGAAATCAGGCTCATTCTCTGGTGATTTGAAAAATGAAGACAGTGTCGCTTTTGGCCTCTGGCCACTACACCCGTCCCTTTGCCTCTCAGCATCCCCGTGCCTTTTGGCTGTGGTGAGAAGTCCCTCCTGCCCCCCATCTCCCCTTCCTCCCACACCGCCATTTTTCTTTCTCCCCATCCTAAGCTGTTAGTGTTTTGCTGCCAGGAATCTTGGCATTGTGCAAGTTCCTTACATGAATCTTATCAGGTGAGCCCTGCGCCATCTCTTAAATCCCCGTGGTAGGAGCACATCAAGGTGTTAGCCACAGCAGATGACTTGTCAAGGAAATTTCGAATGCTGTAGAGAACGTTCTTTGGAACGATCCTCTTCTATCATTAAACATATCCTGGTTTCTATCATTGAAATTTTAAATCAGAGGACTTTCTTTTTTCTTGCTGGAATTTAACCAAGTAGGTGGCTCTAAAACCTTCCCTTTGTAGGTTCTGAGCGCCTGGACACCCACGCTCTGGGAGACACCACTTGCCACCATCCCCAGGCTCCTGTCCTCTGATATCCCTTCAGCAAAGATGCTTCCCTCTCCCATTTGAATCTCAGCCAAGCCTCCCACCACCATCTTTTCTCCTGAAAATTCTCTTTCTTGGTAGACATCCCTCCCGATTTCCTTCTTCCTCCTCTCACAGGTGTTTTAAAGGGTCTAACTCTTGCCCAGAATTAAGTCCAACAGGAGATACATAATCAGACCAATTCCCTATACTCAGCTTAGGGTGATAGGTTAACGGGAGGAAATAATTAGAGAACAATTGTGAGTCGTCATGCTCTGTGGTATTAACTGTAAGGGCAACCAACCTTCCAAAATAGGAAAGAAAAATGTGGTCCCACAGGCATGAGAAGAGACATTCACCCTGCAGTGTGATCCCCCGGCATCCTGACAGCACTTAACACACTCTCTGCTTTACCTGCAGATTTCCCTTGTTAGCCTGTGAACACCCCCTCGACCTCTGCTCCTTTGATCTGCATTTCCAGAGCCAAGCACAGTGCCTGGCCCATGGAGGTGCTCGAAACCCATGTATTGAATTAGTTTATCAATTCATCTTTTCAGGGCAGGCATAAACGAATGAGAAGAGCAAACCCTTCTGCTTTTAGAGCAAAAAATTCATGATAATGGAACTTTTTGAGAGAAGACAAATTTTTAATCGCTTTGGATTCTAGAAAATAAAACTGAAAGGGGGAGGGGTTTATAGAGATACCAAGACCCTGGGGATTCTAAAATTCTACATAATTAAAAGTTACACTACATATTATTCTTTTCGTCAAGTAAATTTTTTACTGAAATAAAATTGTGTGCACAAATCACCTGTATACAACTTGATTAATTTTCACAAAGGGAACTTGAGTGACACCCCCTCACCCCCGATCAGGAAACAGAATGCTGGTTGTAAACCAAAAGCCTTCTCCTCCTTGGAGCTCCCCCATTCACTTCCCCTACAAAGGCAATTCTTGCCTTGACTCCTACTGTAATAGATTAGTTTTGCCTTTTTGTGAGCATTGTATAAGTGAAATCATAGAGTAGACTCTCTTTTGTCCTTGACTTCTTTCCTTCCATGCTATCATATCTAGCGGTAGTTCATTCGTTTTCTTTGCTGTATGGTTTTCCATTATAAAGATATGCTATTTACTTTATTTTTATATATAAAGATTTATTTTAGAGAGGTAGGGAGCAGATGGAGAGGGAGAGAAAAAGTTTCCAGCAGACTCCCCGCTGAGCACCCCCCCAAAGTGGGGCTCGATCCCATGACCCTGAGATCATGACGTGAGCCAAAATCAGGAGTAGGAAGCTTTAAGTGACTGAGCCACCTCAGCACCCCAAAATATGCTGTTATTTAATTGTCTGTCTTATTGTTAGTGGTATTTGTTTTATCTCTAGTTTTTAACCTATTAACAATGGTGCTGTTAAGAATATTCTTGAATGTCTTCGATGCCCCTGCACTGGGTACATACCTTGGAGTTTGAATGCAGGATTGCACAGTATGTGCATTTTCAGTTTTAGTAGATATTGACGGTTTTCTGGTTGGTCATACCAGTCAGCATTCAGTGAATGTTCCGGTTTCCTTTTTTTTCCCCCATAATGCCTTCACATCATCATCATGTAAATTTAGCTATTCTGCTGAGTATGCAACAATATCTTTCACGGTTTTGATTGGCATCTTCCTGGCGTCTAAAGAAGTCAACCGTGTTTTTATACGTCTATCGGCTATGTGGGCATCCTCTCTTATGATGTGCTTGCTCGTGCTCTTTTGCATGTCATTTTGGCATTGTGACATTTAGTCATTTCATTGAAAGTTGGAAGGAGAATTCCTGTTGAGGGACCTTAAGGCTTTATGGCCTTGACTTCCTTACTTAAACATTTCTTTTCTTTTATAACACCAGAGCCTGATCTTCAGATATAATCTTTGGGAGAAGACTGACATGCAAAGTAGGTCAAGGCAGAGATGTTCTTGCAGAAGGCAGGATGAGAGGCTCAGGTCCTTTCCCACCCGTGACCCCTAATGACTTCCCTTCAACCTTGAAAACACTGCCTTCTGGCAAAGATCGTTTTTAAGAACCAAGGTAGCAAGTGAACCAATAAAAGGCTTTATAAATACTTGATAACAGGTGTGCTAGCACCAAGCAATAAAGGTAACAGTAGAAATAAGAATATGAAAGGCATTTTCCACAATGTCGGGGGCTTGTAATAGACGGACTGTTAATGTCCATTACCTTCTTTTGCTAAATGAAGACTTTTCATGATCTCTTCTCTCCACAGTTACAAGATGCTTTCAAATTTGTTTGGATTTGCTGTAGAAAATACAGTAAGAGACAATGTATTTGTGTGCCTTCATGGGCTCAGGATTTTCTTTTTTCTTTCCTTTTTTCAAAGTTTCATTTATTTAAGTAATCTCTACACCTAGCGGGGGGCGAGGGGCTCAAACTCACAACCGCGAGATCAAGAGTCGCGGGCTTCTCTGACTGAGCCAGCCAGCCGTCCTGATGTTTCTCTGTTTGTATTACTTAGACTTGGTGATGCCTGTGCTCTGAATCCTCCTTGGGTCTCATAGACACAAAAGTACTTGGATATTTCAAGTGGAAAAATTTTGCGGCAAGCCTTAGTTCACACAGCGGGTCAGAATTTTTGTTTCCTTAGATCCTGGAGGGCGATGCAGGGACTCCAGCCTCCCTCTCCTCCTCTCGCATTACCCTGCCCAGAGCTCCATGCCCAGACTTCTTTTTCTTCCCTGCCATCTGCTCCACCTTCCTTTTGTGTTTCCCAGTGCCCCAGTTTCCTCTTATTTATTACTCCCAACAGGAGTGACTTGCAATCTGTAGATAGAAGAATCTAAAAGAAATACGAAAATAAATTTGCATACAACAGAATTTGGCAAAGTGAATGAGCTCAAAGGTAGAGAGGGATGGTTCCAGTCTTGCTAAAAGCGTCCATGAGCCGTAGACGGTGGTACCTGGAAAGATTTTAAGTAGCATACTTGATGAACAATTCTTTAAAGATTTGACTTGTTATATATTTATTTTAGGAGTATAATACATTTCTTCCGTTTGTGGTACTCATTTCCAACTTGTTAAAAGGCCTTTTAAAATATTTAAGTTTAAGAAATGACTATTTCTCTGGTAAAATTTGTGAATTAGTGGCATTTGGGAAATATTGGATGGTTCATGTTCAATAAATCAAAAGTAATTTTATTAGAGTCTCTTCTCCCATCAGATCTAGATAAGCAGAAGTGAGCACATCATATATCAAGTTCCGCCCCCCCCCAGTATAATACTAAGTATTAGAATTTTAAAAAACAATATAAAATGGTTTTCAAGATATAGTCAGGGACACTTCGGAGTCCCCAGGACACGGTTAATGTGTCTATAAAGTCAAAACTATTTTCAAAATAACACTAAGGTGTTAATTGCTTTTTTAAATGATTGCCGTTTCCACTGTTGATGGAGAAGCATGGACATGGTGGGTAGAATGCTGGCGTCTTAGGGGGCTCCAGGCATTGGCAGCAGAATGCATGAATGGTGGTTGTAAACTTTACCGCAGTGACCTTGAGACGCCCCTGAGTGGCTCAGTCGGTTAAGCATCTATCTTCAGCTCAGGTCATGATCCTGGGGACACGGGATCAAGCCTGCATAGGGCTCCCAGCCCATCAGGGAGTCTTCTTCTCCCTCTCCCTCTGCTCCTCCCCCTGCTCATGCTCTCTCTCAAATAAACAAAATCTTTAAGAGAAATGATCATGATAAAGCAGTAGAAATGATTAATTTCATTAAATCTCAGCACTTTGCATCTTTTTAATGTTCTGTGTGATGAAATGGGATAGATGATTCAAACATTGTGCTGTGTACCAAAGTTCAGTGGATGTCTTTAGGAAAAGCAAGGAGTTGAATTAGTTCCTTTTTTCCCAGAGAACACTATTTTTATTTGAAAGAACAACTCACAGACAAACAATGGGTATTTGGACTAGGTATTTCGCAGGTATTTTCTCAAAAATGGATGAAATGGGCCTGTTACTTCAAGGAAAGTAACTAGAAGTGTTTATAGCCAATGATAAAATTTGAGCTTCAAGTGAAAATTAAGATTTTGGAAACCTTATGTGAAACACTGTAAGGCAGTGTGACCGCTTCCCAATAAATACATACCTAGAGGCTCACGAAGAGAATGGCTGTGATATTTATGAATGTGAGTTCTTGACATTTTATAACAAAATCTGTCAACTTTTGGAGATCTGTGTATCTCAGTGAATCAATACTTTTTTTTTTTTCCCAAAGGACCAGTGCATGATGTTACAAGTCATGCATTTGGTAAAAGATCCATTTTGAGTATGAGATAGACCAGTGCATTTTAATGTAACAGAAAGTGAAAGTAAGTCATTGTTGTGGTTTGAGATTACATTGTGCAGTCTTGAAGAAACTACCATTGTCAAGTTTTGGTGTAGTATCAAAATAGAATATCTACAATTACATTAAAAAGGCTGATAAAATATTTCTCTTCCTAACAGTGACATATACTTGCACTAAAACTACATCCTTATGAACTTAGAACCAGATGAGAATCCAGCTGTCTGCTATTAAGCTGAACAGTAAAGACATTTCTCAACAGGAAAACATTGTCAATTATTCATATTTTTTTGTTTTAGAAAAAAGTATTTTTACTTTTGCTAAAAACATTGGTTTACATCTAACAGGTCTGTTATTTTTTTATTATAAGATTTTATTTACTTATTTGACAGAGAGAAACACAGCTAGAGAGAGAACACAAGCAGGGGGAGTGAGAGAGGGAGAAGCAGGCTTCCCGCCGAGCAGGGAGCCGGATGTGGGACTCGATCCCAGGTCTCCGGGATTATGACCTGAGCCAAAGGCAGTCGCTTAATGAACTGAGCCACCCAGGTGCCCCAGGTCTGTTATTTTTAAAAGAGTAAATACAGGGGTGCCTTAGGGACTTAGTCATGAAACATCTGCCTTCGGCTCTGGTCATAATCGCGGAGTTCTGCGTTCAAGCCCTGCATTGGGCTCCCTGCTCAGTGGGAAGCCTGCTTTTCCCTCTCCTGCTCCCCCTGCTTATGTTCCCTCTCTGGCTATCTTTCTCTCTCTCTCTCTGTCAAATAAACAAAACCTTTAAAAAAGAAAAAGAGTAAATACATATTTTTAAAATATCTCAGTTTTTGTGTGTAACACAGCACATGTCCGTGAATGTAACCTACATGAACAAAAGCTCTTTAGAGTCCTCAGTAATTTTCAGGAGCGGAAAGGGGTCTGAGACTAAGAAGTATGAGAACCAGTGTTCTACCAGACAAGATTCTTATCCTGTACAACCAGAATCCTCCACTTCTCACAACTGACAATGAACTAAGGTGTGTGTGTGTGTGTGTGTGTGTGTGTGTGTGTGTGTAATGGGGATGAGTAACAACATAGGATCTTGACTCATAAACATTTTAAGGGAAGAAGGCATGAAGACTACTGTAGAGAGACTGTTGTAAGAGGGGACAAACTCCAGCCTGCTGCAGAGAGACGATTTCTGGTAACTTGTGAAAACGTAGAAGACTTTGGGTAAAAACCAATGCATGAGACAGAAACAAAAAGAAAATACAAACATGAATTCAGAAGTAAAAGATATGACGAAAGGTAGGGATCATCTTCCTCTTTACCATATGTTGGCAGGCAGCCTATAAGATGGTGGACCAACCCCCAACAAGTGTGGGCTTGAGTGTGGGCTAAACCCAGCAACTTGCTTCTTAGCCAGTAGAATACAGCAGAAATGATGTGATGTCCCTACTGAGATGGGATTACAAAGAGGCTATGAAATCTATCTTGCTTGCTCTCTCTTTGTCCCTGGTCAGTTCCAAGGAAAGCTAGCTGCCATTGCTGTGAGTTGCCCTTTGAAAAATGGACTGGTAGGTCCCTAGACAACAGTCCTGAGAAACTGAATCCTGGCAACTACCTTGTGAGTAGGTTGGGAAGTGTATTTTCCTTTACTGGGGTCTTTGATCCCTGACCAACACCTTGATTATTACACATTGAGAGGCAAAGCACCCACCTAATCTGTGTCTGGATTTCTGATCCACAGAAACCGTTACATAATTAATTTTTATTGTTTAAAGCTCTTAGTTTATGGGGTGATTTGTTATGCAGTGATTGATAACTGATACATGTACATATGTATAGTCATACAAAATTTACATACAATTTCAAAATCCCCAAAGTCCATTAATGGATACTGTATGGACCTTGTTAATAACCCCTGATCCAAGAAAGCATTAAAAGAAAAGGTAGCAAAGGAAATAAGAAAATAAGTCCAGCCAAGTAAGTAGTAGAAGGGAAAATCTAGACAGTAGAATTAAAGACAATTGTATTAGGGAAGTAAAACAAGAACCCAGTGCCTTAAGGAGAAGAAAGTTCCACTAGAGCTTTCCAGGGGGACAGATCCCTGAGGATAGTAGCCACATTGGTAAGGAAAGCACTTTTATCATGAAATAAAATTGGCTGGATCTGTACCCAAGAGAAGGAAAGACCAATGCTCTGTAGTTCGGTGTGTGGGAGGAAATTTTCAGCCCAGCCTTGTGGGTAGGAGAAATGTTGAATAATAAATTAAGGAGTCTCAAAGTGGGATCTGTGGAATAAAAAATGTGCATGTCACAAGAAAGACTCTAAGTTACAAGAAGTCTTATAACAGCCCACATACATTGAAAGCACAGATGGTGAACTGGCCTTAGGCATGACCGGTTGCAAAGATTTAGCTGATGTCATCAGATCTCTACTTATCTTCTTGGTTGACCTTCAAATGGCCAGGCCTTGGGGTTGGGGTGGGCAAGTCTACAGAGAGAACTCTGGGCTTTATAAAGCCAAAGAGAGTGACTTTCAAAGAAAAAGACTGTCTTCTCTCAGTGTCCAATAATAAAATCGAGGGAAGGGCTCAGATGGTCCTACTTGGGCAGCCATTATCTCTCCAGATACCCTGGAACTATATGAACTGGCACGAAGGGTAATTACGTTAAGGAAAAGGGGGTGCTTGTGTCTGAAAAGGAGAAACAATGCAGACCAGATAATAGGACATTTGCCTACTGCAGTGAGTGACAACAATCAGAGACTGGGAAGGTTATTTATTATTTAAAGTTATGCCAAGACTCTACACCTGGGACTTAGGATTTCAGACAGCTGTGTAGTGGTCCTGTCTCAACAGTACCTCCTAATGGGAGATTTGGACGGAGTGAATCGATTTAGGATGATAGAGTTGGATGAATAGAGCTGTGGCAGGGAAAGTACTGAAGAAAGGGTTTGGGGATGAAACCATGAATCAGAGGCGTGGAGTTTTAAGGAAAAATTCAGCCCTTTACTTCTTCCTGTGGGTCAGCATCTGTTGTTTTTCTCCTAGAACACAAAGTGACTTGCAGAGCCCATATCCATTTGAATGAAGATGGAATAACAACCATAGCAAAGGTTTAGCTGCCAGAGGCTCCCTTGCTGTGAATTGGTTGAGTTTCTACCACTCTCTGGAGTCCCTGGGAGAGGCCTGGGCTCCTGGGGACTCCCAATATTTTTGGAACTGGAAATTTGGTTCCAAAGGGCAGAGATTTAATCCCTAAGCACACACAGAAAGAGACGGTGTCGACCATTCTGTTTAGCTATTCTTAGGTAGCAAATAAAGACTTGTGATTTACTAAATTCAGGATCATTGTAGACAAAGAAGAAAATCCGGCAGTTCAGCTGAGACCAAGAGTAACATAGAACTTGGCAGGAGAGATCTCCTTAGGGGGCCATCTTTCTTCCTAGTTTGCCTGCAAAATGTGTCCCAGTGGGATTTGGTTGGACACAGGAAGTGCTAAATAATAGGTGAAATAAGCAACATATGAGAAGATAACACGTTTCTAACTTCTGTAAAGCTTTTCAACTTTCATTGGCCACCAGCATGTCCTATAGATCACATAAATGCTGGCCATCGACTTAAAAACTCCACTGCACTGATTTTGTTCACTTTAAGAAATGGGAATATGATTTCTCATAACAGGCACATCCTTCGTTCCATTCCATGACCTTGTTCAAAGAGCAGTGCCTTTGGCAAGTGTCTGACCATTGACCCTTACCTTGCTTTTATGGGCTTGATGGCCGATGTACATTAGAAAGATAGGTCACTTTATCTCTCCTCTCAATACTTGAATCAAATGGAAGGTCATGGTGTATCTGATCAAAACTCAAGATGCTTCCGATTTGATATATTTATCTTGAGGACCCGATCAGATATTAATGATGCCCCTCGTTTAAGCTTGGCCCTTCCTCTAGTAACTACACGTCTTACTTATGTACCTTTTCGTTTTCACCAACAGTCTGCTCGGAGCTAACATAAATAATCTGGATACCCAACATATTTGTGTTCTGTGCCCTGCCGGACATTTTCCATGTGTGAATATCCCCAAAATTACAATAGGAAGAGGTCAGAGAAATGAAAGGGAAGATTTTTTTTTTTCAGTAACCACACTTTTCAACACCTGAAATTACAGGAGGGATTTGCTTTGACTCTTCTGGAATATTTCTTCTGATTTCTGGAAATTACTGCCTTAGAGAGCTTGTGCAATATTGACTTCTGGGAAAGAGGGAAAAGAACCATTGACATGGATGGTTGTCCCCTGGATGTCCTTTTGGTGGCTTTTCTGGTAGTTAATTTGAGCTCAATAATGATTTATTGAGTCAAATGTAGGCACCACAGTTCCAGGCACCAAAGATAAAGATACAGTGCTGGCTTTCCCAAACATTATGGTCTGTAGAAACAGAATTAAGGCCAGAGGCCCAGGGAGGTAGCCCTTGGCGACATCTAACTCCAGGGAGGCCTTGTGGCAAGAACTCATATGTATTCATGTTCACCTTCAGAGTCCCACCTTGACCTTGGGCATCACTGCCCTCGTCTTAGAGGTTCAGAGACATTCAGCGTGTGCCTAGACCACACAACTGATGTGTTATGAATTAGGATTCAAGTAAGATCCGATTCCTTACTGATTTTTATTCTTTGCTATCATTCCTTTGTCCAGGGCTACTCAGTTTGCCCTGCAATTAGGTCCCAGCAACTCGATTTCCCCCTCCCATGTCAGCTCTAAAGCTGAGAATGTTAAGAATGGTTGGGAAAACTGGCTTTCCTGGAGCCTAAAAACTAATCTGTTCTTGTAGGTCTAGAAACCCCCAATGGGCTGAATTTAGAATCTCGGGTGAGCTTTTTCGATTTCATTCAAATCTGACTATTTCTGAAGCAAAAAATCATAACGATAGTTTGCACACATGTACGGTGTCTTTCTAGCAGAGTATCATTTTAAAAGAGATTATGAAGACATTGAAGGTGCTTGTGGGGCAATAAATAGCTTTTTGCGGGGTGACATTCAGAAGCATGAAAGAATCAGGAATTAAGAACATAGGTGGCAGAAATATTGGCAATATATTCCACAAATCTTAAATCACATCTGGATTCACCCCCACATTATCAACAGAATCTTTATTCAAGCCTAGCTTATCTGATCAGGTTTTTTTTTTTCCTCCCCCAATTAAAGGACACAATCACATGTCAGAATTAGCGTTACAGAAACTGTCCCCAAATTGAGGTGGCCAAGCTGATCAAGTTCAGTTTTTGAAAAGTTTATATAAGGCGCTTTTGGATTTGAATACAGATTAACAAACGATTTGTGTTCATAAACACAAACATAACATTCATTATTTAAACACACAGGAATAATTGTATGAATACAAGTACGCGGCATGATGGGCAATTGGGCTATTTCATGAATAATATATTAGTAAGTGCACATTTCTTTTTATTTATTGTTTAGGCCTGGGAGAGCTGGACTGACTCCCCAGGTCTAGCCAGCATCTGGCACTGGGTCCCCGAGAAGTGCGTCCAAGCTGCAGGGCGAAGCCTGCGTTTGTTTAAGAAGAAGCCCGAGGACAACACATCGGCCCCATACTCCAGAAAGGTCTGGAACCCGTGAAAGAGCACAGCGTCCCTATTCTGTTAATGCAGACCTAACACAAGGATTTCTGTCTTCAAGGTGAACCAGGTTAGAGAATTCAAGGGGAGACTATAGATTTTTTCTTTTCTTCTTCTTCTTCTTTTTTTTCTTTCTTTCTTTCTTTCTTTTTTTTTTTTAAGCTTCCCACATTGGTTAGCCCCATACATGGTATTTGATTAATGTCTGAGAGCTCTAATTAGCAATGGCTAATCGGGTCCACATGCACCAGGATATTGATTCCTGCCTCCAGAAGACTAATCAATCTAATTGTGCTCCTTATTATTAGCAAATGGTTGGTGTATTAAAATGATGACCGATCTGTAGATTGGAAAGTCTACTCCATTATGACCGCTGTGGAATGGAAGCAAGTCTAGAAACCCCCAATGGGGTGTTAGGAAAAATAGCTCTGGTCCCCAAAGGGGAAGAGTCACAAATATTCAGGATGAAAATTTCCTTTCCACTTTCCCAGCAGAGGAAAAGTGGCATGAGAATCAAATGCGTCCTTTGAGCCACAGTGGGGGTGGGGGGAGGGGGGACTGGGGGTGAAGTGGGGGGGGGACAGCCTTTGGTGCGTCCCTTAGCCTCTGAAACAGTTCTTAACAGATCCGTGCCTGCCTTCCCACACCCTCAAAATGATGACATTTGTTCTACGGTCATTAAAGCACCTTCACGGCTCCCCTTGGTGCCTTCCTAATTGTCAGGGACTGTAATAAAAAATATATCCCTCAAGAAGTCATGATGTTAGTAATGTTGGCACAGCACTCAAAAATGTACACAGAAAACCTGATGCAACTTACATGTTTTTCCCCCTTAGGTAAAAATGGCAAATTCATGTTTTTAGTGGCACTTTTAAATCAAGAGCTCCATCTAGTAAAGATGGTCTTCTTTGTCTCTCTGCACATAGCCTTGGTCTTTTTTTTTTTTTTTTTTTAATATTGAAATCTAAAATGTGATCATCTGGAAATTTTCTCTAGAAAAGCCCATAGGCACCATCACTCCAGCTCCAGTGGACTAATCCTCCAGTGGCCGGGTCTGCTTAGTGGCCCCCGGGAGCAAGGATTACCCGCTGCTGTCTTTGTGCGATCACTCTTATTAGCTATTCCTATGAGAGCACTCATCACACTGTATTGCCATTATTTGTTTATCTGTCTGTCTCACTTACGGGGCTGGACAGTCCTACAGGGCAGCTGCTCTATCTGATTCGTTGGTGCAAAGCCTGAATGTCTTAGGTGCTTGTCACATGGTGGTGAGGTCACCTTGCTATTAATACAGTGGATTACAGTGGAGGAGGAGCCACAACCTACCTCCTGATGTCCCCTCTGGAGCCTTCTGAGTTTCTCTCTGTGCCCCACATTCCAAGTGTCCAGTTGAGGGGAGTCTGTGATGTTGTCTCTCTCTCTCCATTGTGAGGGTCTGTTCCGAGATCCTACTGTTGTGTCCCATCAGGCCCAGGACCACCCGTCCCTGCTTGCGACAGTGTTCTTACTGCTAGTCTGGCAGGTGGGGTGCAGTGGTGAGGTTTCTCTTTCCCCTAAATGGAGGCCACCATGGCCAGAGTGCGGGAGAGAATGATCTAAAATGGAAATGAACTTGGAGAGTCAGGTGGCTTGGAAACATGTTAAGGAATTTGACTTTGATTCCAAATGCAGCAGGGGATATCACTCAAAGAGGGTCATGGCTGTTGAAAAACTAGCAGACGGATGAAACAGAGACACCGGTAGGAGGCTATTGGAATAGCCTTGTGTGATGGCCATGGAAGCGGATATAGGAAGGAGTCGGTATGCATTGGACACGGAGTGAAAGCAACTTTCTGACCAGGTATGAATGAGGAAGAAAAGGGAACAATTCAACCCCACTCCCAGTTTTCACTGAGCAGATGAGTGAGCACTGTTTCATTAGAAGGGGCATATTTGTGGAGGAAAAGTTTGGGGCCTAAATATGTTCTAATAGGCATGCCTATTGGGTAACCAAGTGGCCATGTTGAGAAAGCAGTTAGACATGCAAGTTTCAAGTTCAAGGAAGAGTTAAAGGCTAGAGATATAAGTTTAAGAGTCATCAAAATGGAGATGGTAGTTAAAGCCCTATTACTGGATGAGGGGGAGGGTCAGAGTGTAGCTACAGAAGAGAGAAAGATCTGCAACCAAGTCCTGAGGTCATTTAACTTGGGTGGAGGAAGAGGGCCAAAAAGAAGCTTTAATAAGAGCATCCAGGGATTAGGAGGAGAACCAAAAAAGTGCAGTTTTAGAACCCAAAGGAGGAGAAAATGTCAAGATCAAGGAAGTAGGGGCACCTGGGTGACTCAGTCAGTTAAGCATCTGCCTCTAGCTTAGGTCATGTCCCAGGATCCTGGGATGGAGCCCCACATCGGGCTCTCTGTTCAGCATGGAGTTTGCTTCTCCCTCCGTGCTCTCTCTCTCTCTCTCACTATCTCTCTCTCTCAAGTAAGTAAATAAAAATCTAAAAAAAGAAAAAAGAAAAAAGACCAAGGACATAGTCAGGTGGAATGGGGGATGATTGCCCAAGAAGACAAATGGTCACTGTTTTCCTCTTCTTTCAGGCCTGGGACTCCTTCCCAGGCTCTCATTTTGTATTCTAAGGCAACGGGAATAGCCCCAAGTGGAGCATGGTATTCTTTTTTTTTTTTTTTTTTAAGATTTTATTTATTTGACAGAGAGAAACACAGCCAGAGAGGGAACACAAGCAGCGGGAGTGAGAGAGGGAGAAGCAGGCTTCCCGCCGAGCAGGGAGCCCGATGTGGGACTCGATCCCGGGTCTCTGGGATCATGACCTGAGCCAAAGGCAGTTGCTTAACCCACTGAGCCACCCAGGTGCTCCAGAACATGGTATTCTAACACTGATGAACTTCCCAAGGTGTGTTTTATTTGGTCTTAAATAACACGATGTGCAGGACCCCAACAACCTAGTATAGTCTGAACTGCAAAAACCACCTTTTTTTCAACAATACACCTTCTTTTATCCTAACATGAGGATCACGCCTGAATGTCCTCCTCTCTTCAAGAGAAACAGAAGTTTGTTGGCACGGGGTACACCGGATCCAAGTAGAGAAAAGACATATTCCTGCCACTCAATCTCTCAAAAAATAAAAAGAACAACAACAAAAGAAACAAATCAACAAAAGCCTTGGACAACCCTGGGTAAAAATTTACAATTAGACAAGGCTTTTGTTCTCATTCTAAAACATAGTATTACTGTCATTTCTCGGTTTTGGTTCCGAATAGCAGGTGGGGTGTGCTTTGCATCTGGGTAATGAAAGGGTCCGCCCAGGTGATTTATGCCAAACATGGAACAACCAGACCCAAAATTGACTGGATTTAGGTCTCCCCCTCTTCTGGGGAGTTTCGAAATGAGATCTTGCAGCTTCGAGCTAAGTTATTTCCTCAAGGCCTAAGATAGTGCCTGGTCTATTATGTATGTGATCAGTTACTATTTGTTGTCTGAGTGAATGAACGAGAAGGTCAAGTGCCAAAGTGGAAAAAAACACCTGATTTAATTAGAAGATCTGGTTTCTTGGGAAGGTCATTTTTTTACTCTCTGCACCTGAACATTCTCAAATGTGCCATCTTAAACCCAGGAGTTTTAAAATGACACATTGAAGAAGCATTCAACAGTCAAAAATAATGAAAACAAATTCTCTGAATTTCTCTCATGTCTCAAATGAAGTTAAAGGAGATGCAAATACAGTGTCCATAAAATTATTAAAATCTCTCTTCCCTTTGGAAGGAAAAGGAAAATAAGATGAAAAATCAGAGAGGGAGACAAACCATAGAGACTCTTAGCTCTAGGAAACAAACTGAGGGTTGCTAGAGGGGAGGTGGGCGTGGGGGGTGGGGTAGCTGTGAGATGGGCATAAAGGAGGGCGCATGATGAAATGAGCACTGGGTGTTATATATAACTGATGAATCACTAAATTCTACTTCTGAAAATAACAATACACTAGATGTTGATTAAATTGATTTAAATAAATAAAGAAATCTCTCTTCCTTCACACCCTACTGTTGCTCTGATGTCTCTCTCTCCTCACTATCCTGTCTCCCAAGGACTTGTCTTTCACTCTCTTAGCTGTAGCTGGTGAAACTTTCATTCACCCCACCTTGCCCATCCTCGGGATTTCTGTTTGTGCCTCCTTCCAGAAAGGATTCTACATCTTTAGGAGGGGAGAGCAAGGAGAAACTAGGCTCTCACATAGAGGGTTTTCTTTGGAGGTCTGGAAGAGAAGGTGAGTGGTAGACAATTCTCACATGAGTTGGTTTTGGGCCATCACATATATAAAAGGAGAAGAATAATTCTTGCTCCCCAGGAATGTTGGCATGACTAAATGTAATACGGCCATGTAGTCGTCAACTCCCCACAGACACATGCTGTCATGTTCTGTGTGCTGTGTAAACATCCATTAGTGTTTTAAGTGCAACTTTGATCTCATTCTCACAAGAGGTAAATTTTATCTTCATAATAAGCCTGCATCTGTTTTCCCTTTGAAAAAACAAGTTCCAGGGGCCCAGTATGGCTCATTCGGTTAAGCATCCCACTCTTGATCTCTGCTCAGATCTTGCTCTCAGGGTCAAGAGTTCAAGCCCCGTGTTGGGCTCCACTCTGGGAGTGAAGCCTACTTTAGAAAAAAAACCAAAACACAAAAAAGTTCCAAAATAAATAAAAAACAAATTGATGGCCTTATAAAAAGAAGCCAACATAAGAGGTGACTAGAGGCTTTAGATGCCTTGTTGAGGTTTTCATTGTCAGTCCTGTACATAGCACAGTTTAGAGTAGAGAAAATCTGTGCTTTTACCTTTCATTTACAAATAATTTTAACTTCCATGTGATTTGCTGGGTATACCTATCACCTTCAATGAGCTCTTGATTTAATGGGGCCAGATTGGAGAATTGTGTCTCAATGATACAAATCATTTCTCTCAATGACAAAGATCTGGAAATGCTATTCTTTTGATTCAAAAAGTGAGATTTGTGAGTTTTCTATTTTCTGTTTTAGTTTTTCTGAAATCACTGATTCTCAGAACAGACAAAATAGAAAATCCGGTCAATTCTGTTAGGTCCCTGTCGTGTTACAAATTACTCTAAAACTTACCGGGTTAAAAGAGTGGACATTTGTTAACTCACAGTCCTGGGGGGTCAGCCGTATGGGGTTGGCTAAGCTGGGTGGTTCTGGCTTGGAGTCTCTTATGGCATTGCAGTCATGCTGTCAGCTGGGGCGTCTACATGTGAAGGCTTAACTGGGGCTAAGGGCCTGTTTCCAAGATGGCGCCCTCATGTGCTATTAGGAGGAAGCCTCAGGTTCCCACAGTGTGGACTTTTCCATAGGACTGCCCAAGTGTCCTCACGACATGGTGGTTGGCTTCTCCCGGAAAGAGTGATCTAAGAGAGAGGAAGGAAGAAGCCACAGTGCCACTTATGTCTGAATCTTGTAGGTCATAGACTGTCACTTTGTCCACATTCTACCTGCTAGAAGTAAGTTACTAAATACAGCTCACACTTAAGAGAAAGAGAATTAGAATCCACTTTCTGAAGGAAGGAGTATCAGAGAACTTTGTGAACATATTGTAAAACCAATGAAAGTTCTTTGGCATAAGCTGCATTTTTAAATTGTTTGTATTCCAAATAAAATATAAGTTTTTTCGCAAGAGAGGTAGCTGCTTACATTATTAGATTCTCAGGATACAGTACATAAATTTTTTTATTGTTTGTGGAGAAATTGAGTTCAGAGGCATAAGTAGCTTCTTCCGGGTGTAAAAAAAATTCAACATTCAGATCTGGACTTGGATCCAATTTTGTGATGTATGATTCCACGTGTGGTCCCACTGCATCTACGTAATAATAGCAAAAACAGTGCTCTTTTGCTATTCTGAACTTTACTTTTCCATCTTTTGGCTACTTACATGCTCTTAAACAGCTGGATTTAAATTGGAAACATTTCATGAAAAATTTGGATGTTTCTGAATATAGGAAAAATAAAAGAGCTATCCAAACCCTTTGGTACATGAGTAATTCTCCTGCTGAGTGACGATCCTGGTAAAGACTTCATTGCCTTCCCCAGTGTATATTATTCTATTTGGAAAGTTTCCAACGTAATCAAATGTTAAATTGGAAATTTGGACCGAGGCAACGAGATAGCATAGATTTCAGATAGCAAAGAGAGGTGAGAGACAGGATCCACAATGCAAGTGTTGAGAGAGAAAATCTCTGTAAAATTATTGCACAGATTCTATGCCTTTCTTCCTGGATCTTTCACCCAGGCTGTAGCTAAGTCAAAGGGGATCTTAGAAGGAAGATTGTAGAGTAAAGCAACCAATGTTCCCAAAGCAAGGAAGAACGTCAGTGGGACCACTCAGAGTTGGGAAGTGTCATCTGCAGACAGAAGGCACAGGGAACTGGTTTCTGGCAATTTTACCTAAAAGAACCAGAAAAGCCATGGAGATTTCCTGAAGTTTCATCGAGGAACAGTAAAACCATTATCCCGCAGAACAGACTTAGAGGGACAGTGGAAAATGACAAGAGAGAAGCTTTTTATGATGAACTACCCTTCATGCATGCTCTGGGTTTACTCTAAGTCTTTGCTGAAATTTATTACAGACATTTCCTGCCTTTTAAACAATGCAGGGTGAGTTATCAAGAAAGGGTTAAGTTCGTTTCACTGTTATCATTCATTAACGCAATAACTGAATTAATTATTAAGGCAGTAGTGTAAGAAACTTGGACTTGTATACTACAGTGTTTTCAGAAAAACAAACTATATTCGTGTCCCCAAGGTTTGTGATGTATGGGGGTCTTTACCTCAAACTCGTGATTTTTATAAAGTTCCTTCTCATTTTCCTGTCACCTCCTTTGGTTGCTGTGTTGTCAGTGGTCACTTATCCCTATTTTCTGTATGCTTCTGTATTTTATCCACTCTTTCCTTAATTGATAGTTGTTGGGGAGAGAAACTGAACTGGGATTGTGAATTAAAGGAGCTTAAATAAGACTATGATATTTGTTTTATTTTTTCCTTTGGTTGCTCACCAAAGTTGTCCAGGGAAAGCTGAGGGAGAACTGACTTAGGACAGGGGAGTTGTGATTAAACTTGGGTGTTGGGTAAACAGCAGAGTTGGTCCCTGAGTGTTTGTTGAGTGAGGAGAATTTTCTCTGCATACGTATTTTTCATTGATTAGTTGATTCAGTGGGTGTATGTTGAGTGCCTACTATGTGCGAGAAGCTGAGCTTGGACTGATTGATGATGGATGGCATGGACTGACTTCCTTCATCAACCACTCCTATTCAAGTTCCTGTGCTTGATCATCAACACTGTGCTCTGTAACTTAGACAAAGAAATGAATTTTCCATGCCTTTTGAGAAGGGCAGGTCTTGCGTGCCACTTAGACAGATGGAGGAGCAATGGATTTAGTACCGGATGAGGAATGAATTCTAGTATCACAAATGGCAGAGAATTTGCTGTGTGGACTGTTGGTAATAAAACAGAATGCTTCACTTTGATGCAATGTTTTAGTTTTCCTGATTGCTTTAATAACTACCTCCATGCTGTACTTTCACAATAACCTGCAGGGAGGTAAGGCAACCTCTCTCAACTCTGTTACAGCTGAGGTTAAATGTTGTTGAAGCCGCAAGCTAGTGAACAAGTCAATGCGAGAACCCATCTTGGCTCTATGAAATCCAATCTTTTCTCTCTTAAATCAGGGCTGGAGACATCACCTCTTTGCGCCTTCATTTCAGTTCACCTGTAGTATGGGGGTGATTTTGATGCAACATGGAGTGAGGATTTGGAGAAGTGACTGAACATTCTCATAGCCAAATAGTTTCCCCAGAGCTTGAGGGTCTCTGTTTTGGACCCTGTCTATTCTTGACCTTTTGCTCTGCTAATAAAAGAGTTAAGATACCAGAAATGGAACTGAGATTTAAGAAAGACTTTCACGTGTCAAGCCCTTGGCATAGGTCCCTGGCAGTAAACCTCTACCCTTCATAAGCCAGGAAGCTGAAGGAAAAGCCTGCTGCCAAGCTAGATGCTTTGGGGAGAGTTATTTCTCCCCCAACTGGTTCCTAAACAGCAGTGAAAGACTGAGGCTGGGGAAGGCCCAGGATGTCCTCACTCCCAGATACTTCAGATACCCCAGCTGCCGTGGCAGAGTGAAGCCACCAGAGAAGAGAAAATTTGCTGGGTAAAAACTATGTTTCCTCCAGACGATGGAACCATTATTCAGTGCTAAAAAGAAATGAGCTATCAAGCCATGAAAAGATGTGGAGGAAAGTTCATTGCATATTAGTAAGTGCAAGAGGCTGATCTGTAAAGGCTGCATCCTGTAGAATTCCAACTCTATGATATTAAGAAAAAGGAAAAAAAATAGAGAAAGTATAAACATCAGCGGTTTCCAGGGCGTTGGCGGCAGAAGCACAGAGGATGTTTAGGGCAGTGGCCGTCCTCTGGTACTATGAGAACAGGTACACATCATCGCCCTTTGCCTAAGTCCTTAGGATGAACACCAAGAGTGAGCTGTAGTGTAAATATGGTCATCCGGACGATGGTGATGATCATGTGCCACTGTAGGCTCACGGGTCGTGACAAATGCAGCACTCTGGGAGGTAGGGGAGGTTGGTGATGAGGGAGGCCATGCATGCGTGGGGCAGTGGGTAGATGGGAGACGTCTGCACCTTCCTCTCGATTTCTCTGAAATTGCTCTGAAAATAGAAGTCTTCAAAAAAAAGAAAGAGGGAGAATTTGCTGCCATAATGGCAGCCCTACTTTTAGAAGCTGCAGTCCTACCTGGAGAGCTGTTGGGCTCCCTTCTGTGGTCAGTACAGGGAAGTGAGTGAGGAGCAAGCCACTGAGGCTATAATGTATTTGGGGTTTGCAGCCAACTCGAGCATTTCCCTCATTGCCCATATTGTGTTAGGACAATGATCTGATCAAACGTTTCCTAATTTCATTGTGGACTTCCTGTCTAATGAGTCCCTTTCTCCCCTGCTCTAAATAAAGAAGATGCTAGAAACGTGACACACACAACAGATGGGTCACCCACATCTGGGCTTTTCATTTTAAAAGACAGTGTGGGGGTGGGGAGGACAGTTAAGCAAGATGTGGCTGGCTTTCTTAGAAGGGGAGGGTGAGTGTGGGGAGGGGGGAAAGAGATGAGGGAGTGAGACAGAATCATCCACCATTGTTCCTGAGTGCCAGACGTATCCACCAGGACTAATTATAATAATGATCCCCATCCATAACTGACTCAGAGCTTGAGTGCATCTCTCTATGCCAAATTCTCGAATTTGGGCACCAGGGTTGCACCTATGAAGTTGGCGTTTACCAAAGAAACCATGTGCAGATGGATATTTGCATGTGAAAACCGGGTAATTGTGTGTGTGAGCAGGATCTTCTGGGCACTATTATCAGCCTCTCTTCAAGATGTTGGGAGCAGTTTCTGGTCCTTTGGAAAACTGGCCTGCGATTTGCCGGTGTGGATTTGAGTTGTGTGTATGCATGAGACACGGGCCCAGGTTTCAGAGAAGTGGCTCAGATGCATTGTTCTGTGTATTGGCGGTCAGCGATGCACCCGGCGCTGGAACCGGGGTGTCAGGACTCAGGCTGTACCATCAAAATGGACCTGGATTCCGATTCCAGCTCCACGATACAGCATTCATCAGGGCAAGGTGGTGGGCGAGAGGAGTTTGTCTGAGGAGCTGCAGATAACTGGAGATACTTGGGCATTCAGGCCGCATGGTATTGTCGGAGAATCAGGTGGCTATCTAGGGAAACTGACACTTGGAGGAATGAAGTTAGATCTGTGGTGCAGCAGCATTTGAACCAGGTTTCAACCATCTCCCAAGGGTGCTCAGGGAGCACCTGGTGAAAGAAAGTGGGACTCAAAGGACAAAGATGTTCATCTGTTCATCACTCTTCCTCATAAGCGTTTCCCTCTTTTGTTTGCAAGCCACCCTGGGTCCTGGGGAGAGGAAGTCTCATAGCTCGTGTAGGAAGCCTGGGTTCAACTTCCCCAGCTAGAGCCCTCTGTGGTCCATGTTGCTGATCACAAGAGCCATGAGAGGCCAGGTGGCATCTGTCCGTCTCTGACCCCAGACTTGACTGTGCCTTGGGCTGGAGCGCTCCTACCTCATTCTTTATTTATGTGTTCTGTGCTTTCTTCAAGCTCAGATCAAGGCACAGCTCTTCCTGGAAAGCTGCCCCATGAGAGAGCTGGCTTTAGACGATCTACCAGCCAAAGGCAGCTCTTGTCCCTGGAGCGATCAGACCCAAGGGGAACGTGACACTTTCCACTGTGTGGCATGAGAGATGTGGCACCACGTGCTCTGCGGTCAGTGTTGGTGGGACTTCAGGATGTATTTTCTGGGTCAGCTCCAGGGCTTCTCCTGAACTCCGACTCAGTCTCTCCACCTTCTGTAGCAGCCTCCAGGAAGGCAAGCCATCTTCCTTTCCTTCAGAAGCTGCCATCGTCCTTAGAAGTTTGTCCCCTTCTTACTCTCCAAAGACAAACACAGAAGACCTTTATGTTTTAAAGGCATCCAGTGCTGATCACAAAGGGAAAACAGAACATGAGAAGCATAGCAAAGATGAAGAAGCCGTAAATGACCCTGCATCCTACACAGTCCTTATTATCTCGATCCCTTATATAGAGCTTTAAGCTCTCCCAGAGGTTGGGAAAGGGAGCCTCAAAGATGTTTTGTCCTTTTCTGAAGATGCGGTTCACCGAATCTTCCCACTGTCTTCCAACTCTTCTTTAGCCTCGTTACAGGGAACTTTCCTTCCTGTGATTCATTCCAAGTGTAAATATGGCGGTCTGTGCTTGGTTGCCAGTAGATATTTGACTTTTCTCAAGACCTTTAGAGTGAGTTGTGATGATTGGTTTAATTGATTGTTGCCTCTCTGTGTCTTTTCTTACATTTGCATAAATTCCCACAGGCAAGAACCATCCTGCTCTTCTTGTCCCTCCACTTATTGGTGGGTTATTTCCCGGAGCCTAGCTTGTCTATGTAGAAACAATGTAGAAATAGTTTCTAGCTTGACTTGGGGCTTTACTCTCAAAAGGCACTTAATTCTCTGGTGATAAATTTACATTTTTATCCTTGTCATGAACCCAGGAACTTTAGGGAGTTGTGTTTTTTGTTTTTTGTTTTTTTGTATTTTTGTTTTTAAAAACCATCTAGTCAAAGCTCACCAGTACAGGAAGAGGGGAATGGGTTGAGCTAGACTTGCAGGGAAAAAGATCTGCTTGCAAGTGGCTTGCTAAGATACACTGTCTTGAGTAATGAAATTAAGGAATTCCCAGAATCAAAGGAGACCTGCTTAGGGGTGTGACAACACAGGAAGAAGGCATCTGAATGTTCTTATTGTATTTATGTAGTTCGATGCACTTTGATGATCTGGTGCCAAAAAAGCAGAAAGACACAGCTGGGAAGAGACAAAAAAGAAGAAAGTAGAGCTAGAGGATGAGCGGAAGGGGCAGCCAGGTCTGAGAGGCAAGGTTAAGGACCAAGTATCACACATGGGTTGGGAAAGACAGGATTTAAATGAGGCAAGAGAGAGGGGGAAATGATTCAAATATGACCAGAGACTGAAAGCATGTCAAGTGAAAGCCAAGAGCTCTGTGAGGCTAATGAGGAATATCAACCCTAAGATTTGCTCTCCCTTCAGTATGGGTGGCCCTTTCCTGCTCTCCTGTCTGCGCTTCCTCAGGCAGTTGTAAATGATGAGGCCACCCGAAAGGAGCCATAAGTCCCCCAAACCTCAGAAGTGTTACACTCTTTTGCCAACTAAGGAATTCCTTCATGATATGGGGCCGAAGGTTGTAGGAATTGTTGCCAGCAGACCAACATGAGCTTCTCAGGGGAGAAGCTGCTCTGAAAAGACACATGATTTAGAGCTGATTACGATAATAATCGTCATCGTTTTGGCAATCATGGAGGATTGCACATGTAAGACACTAAAAACCTTAGGATGCTGGTGATCCATTTAATGAGACTTTGGTGTTGATTAAGAAGACAATGCTTCTAGGCATTTAGCAGCCAAGCCCAGTGATGTAATTTCAACAATTTAAAATATATACCCACTAAAAAAGATAATAATATGGCCCACTATAAAATGATATGTCAAGACTATAATAAAGGGAATAATAAAAATTATTATAATCATAATGATGCTGCTGCTTTCATTTGAATGTGAATTTCTGAGAGGAATGTGTTCAGCACAGAGCCTCCTGTCAAGGAAGCACATTTGCACCACCTCTCATCTGGCTGGTAATGCGGGGCAGCAGTAGGTATAAGAGTAGGTACAACCTGGAGGGTTGGCACTAACCATATTAGATGTCCACTAAGTGTCTGTGAAGTCGCTAAGGATTTCTCTGTGCCCTTGTTCTTAAAATAGTTTAGATCATTCACTTCTGCCTCATTGGAATGAAGATCTTCCCCGGGTCCTGGCAGATTCTGATCCTTGGTTTAACATCGTCTGGTCCCTTCTTCATGGCCAGTGTCCTTCATGTCAACTTGGAAGCCTCATGTCTCTCTTCTTAAAAATTTTTATTTTAAAGATTTGTTTATTTATTTGAAAGAGAGAGAGAGCATGTGTGTGCACATGCATGCATATTTGCATGAATGGGGGAGGGGCAGGGGGAGAGGGGGAAGTAGACGCCTCCCTGAGCATGGAACACCAGGCGGGACTTGCTCTCACAACCCCAAGATCATGACCTGAGCCGAAACCGAGAGTCCAACACTTAACCGACTGAGCCACCCCAGTGCTCTTAAAGACCTCAAGTCTTATTTCAAGCTCCAGATTAGTCTCCATGTTGCTGTGGGTCTCTTGGGTCTTGTTACCTCATTTGAATGTGTTGTTCACTCTGACTGGCCGTCAGACTGTGCTCCCTGAGTATTTCCACCTAGGCTCTCTCCATCTTTGTCTCAAATATGCCCTTTTACTACTCTTTTTGCTGAATCAGAGAGCTGGGAGCTTACTTCTTTCTGAACAAGGCGGTCTCACTTTGGATCTTGTGGGGAGGTCTATGATAGTTGCTTTTAAAAGAAGCTATTTTGTAAAAGTCTGGAGTGTATATAGTTAAAAATTCAAATATGACTCTTACTGCTGTTAATAAGACCCAACCCCCCATCCAGTCTCAATTTTTGATACCCCAAGGCAAACACTTTCCTCTTTTTCAGATGTTTCTTCTTCTCTATTTTGAGTAATATGTTTATGCCTCTATTTTATGATTTTCAGTTTTCAATACTCTCTATTGAGTCTCTTCTATAAAGATAATTATTTAGCTTCTTGCTTTCCACTCACTACACACAGACACACACTCTCTCTCTCTCCCTCTTCTTATAATTGTGTACCAGACATCTATTATTGCACAACAAATTACTGTAAAAGTTAGTGCCACAATGTAATAAACATTCATTATCTTATAGTTTTCATGAGTCAGGAGTTTGGAGGTTCTGGAGTTGAAAAGGATCTAATTTCAAGGTCATTCACATGGAAGGCCAGTGGGTGTTGTTTGTTGGCCAGAGGTCTCAGTTCTTTCCTATTTGGGCCTTTCCACAGGTTGCTTGGAGGTCCTCACGATGCAACAAGGGCTGTTTGTGGCCTTGCTCATTTCTTGTAGAGCTCTGGGTGGGTGGTGGCCATAGCTATCATGAGGTGGCTGTCTCCTAGAGCTGCAGCTGTCACCTCCAGGTTCAGGAACCATTCCCCCCTCTATGTGCCTTCAGCACTTAGCACTGTAACAGCTCCCTGCTCCTGCCAGCTTCAGGGTACCTCATCATTTCTGGTTGCACTCCGCTCACCCTAGCCATACTTTTGTAAATAGTTAAACTCTCCTCATTTTCAGTGAGCCCTCTGTTTCCTGCCCATGCTGACTGACACAGAAGCAAATTTTTTCATCCACTGTATAGCTGAAAGCTTCTTTACTCTACCTCACCCTTGGGTATATAGAATTTTAGGTTGAAAATCATTTTTTCTTAGTATTTTTAGAGATTTTTCTGCTTTTCAGCTTTCAGTATTACTGTTGATGACACGGCTGTGATCCTGATACCTAATCCTTTGTGTGTGACTTGTGTTTGTTCTTAGGAACACTTGGGAGTCACCTCTTTATCTCCAGTGTTCAAAAATTTCATGATGATGTGCCTTGATATATGTTTTATTTCATTCACAGTGCTGTACATTTGGTGGCTCTTTTCAATATGGAAAGTTCTGGGAAATCTCGTTCTATGGCTTTGATAACTTTCTCTCTCCCCTTTCATTCAGTTCTCTCTCTCTCTCTCTCTCTCTCTCTCTCTCTTTTTTTGGAACTCCTTTGAGTTGAATGAAAGATGAATTTCATGGACAGATATGCCATCTTTGGTTTTATCTCTTGTTTTCAACTTTTTTTGTTTGGTGTTTCAAGGGACTTTACCACCTAGTCCATTTTGTTTTTATTTTTTTTCCATTTTGTTTTTAATTTGCTTATCATATTTTTATACTTTTCTATTTTTCTTTCACGGATGCAGTGCACTTTGTATTATTTCCTTTTGTCTTTCATAATTGAGACTTTCCTCAGATACTTAGTCATTCAGATTTACCATCTTATGTTCCAGAGTGAGAGGCCACATTTCTGATAGAAGCTCTGTTGGCATGAATGGGGCTTATTAGCTGTTGGGTTTCATTTTGGGTGACCAATGGATGTCAGTCTCTGTAGGTTTCTCTCTCAATCTGGTTGGTTTCCTCAAGAAAGGGACTCTGATCCAGTGCTGTGCCATAGAACCTCGTGTGGTGATGAAAACATTCAGTATCAGTGCTGTCCAATATTGTAGCCACCAGTCACAATATAGTAGCCACCGGTCACATATTGCTGGCTATTCAAAAAGATCTATTTATTTATTTTAGAGAGAGATAGAGAGGGAGAACGCAAGCAGAGAGCAAGGCAGATGGAGAGGGAGAATCTCAAGCAGGCTCCCCATTGAGCACGGAGCCAGACTCAGGGCTCGATCTCATGATCTTGAGATCATAACCTGAGCTGAAACCAAGAGTCGAACGCTTAACCAACTGAGCCACCCAGGTGAGAAAAAGTTAATTTTTAACTTTATTTAATTTTGCTTAATTTAAACTCAGTTACTTGTGACTCATGGTCTCCATATTGGACAGCTCAACTCTGATCTGCCACATTGGCTACCAACTTTCTATCAGCTAAAGTGGAGGAAAACTTGAGGATCCCATTGTTCAGCGTACAGACTTTCACCAAATTTCCACTTTGCAGTAAGGCTGTCACTCTTCTCTCAGCTGTTTGGAGCCCAAAGTATATCTTGTTGAACCTCTCTAAACGTCTGGACTTCTGAGGCAATGGGGGCAGCAGAGGAGGATGACAATCATCTGACTGTGTGAAGTAGAAGACAGACTTTGGGGTTCCACACGCTATTTACAGGTCTTCCAACTAGTCTTCCTGTTTTCCTTGCCTTCTGAGGGTTCTGTAACTTGAACATCTGGGTTTCCATGGTTCCTTAGGGAAAACAGCTAATTTCTGTGGCTTCCCTGGCTGTAGGTCTGGTTCAGCTCTCTCTGGTCTGCTGAATCAGCTGCCATCCACCTTCCATCTCTCGGTTTTTGCTGTCATCTCCCTTCTAAGTCTCTTTGGCTATGTGGATTTGAGCCACTTCTTTTTATTTATTTATTTATTTATTTATTTATTTATTTATTTATTTGGCAGAGAGAAACACAGCCAGAGGGGGAACACAAGCAGGGGGAGTGAGAGAGGGAGAAGCAGGCTTCCTGCCGAGCAGGGAGCCCAATGTGGGGCTCGATCCCGGGTCTCCAGGATCATGACCTGAGCTGAAGGCAGTCACCCAACCAACTGAGCCACCCAGGCACCCCTGAGCCACTTCTTTTTTCTTGCCTGTGTTTACCTGAGTTTTCTGCAGGAAGAGGAGAAGAATGGGGGTGTCAGTGCCTCCCTACTGGCAGCTGATTACTTCGTTTCCACTCTTACTTGGTTGAAGTCTTCTCCCAAAGGCATGGGATTGTTTATTTTCCCTACAGATGTTTTTGTGATGCTCTAAAATGGAAGCTGTTGTACTAGTTGCCATCAGATTACTTATTTTAGCAAGTAGCAGGCTATATTGCTGAAAGAGGTGGCCAGAATTTGTTCTTCTATTTTTATGGCCCTCTCCACAGGCTTCATCTAGTGGCACTAGCAGGGACAGTCTCGGGCATTTCACAGGAACATCCTAGTCTCACTCGCGTGCTCACACAAGTGAGACCAGGGCTATAAAAATACCCTTCCTGGCTGCAGAAAACTGAATTGCTTCCAGGATTCTTTTCTCAAGTTTTTTTTTTTTTTTTTTCCTTAGAATCCCTAAGGGTATTCACATGTGTCCAGAAATCAGCTCTGGTCATTTATGAATCCATTGCTGGCCAAACCAGGACCACACAATAATTCAAAGCTGGAAATTGCCAGTAGGGTGTCACTCCACATTTAGAAACTTTCTCCCACTGCTGGTGCAGCTGTAAGTAGCACTGTTGGTGAAAAATAGGTTGTGCCTCCCTGAAAAACAAAGGAACAGGGGCAGCTCCTCTAGCCCAGGTTCAGCCACCCTTGGGAGGTGAGAGACAAGGTCTAGTGCTGGAGTATTTGGGGCCAGAGTTTCTCAGACCTTTCTGTGTTACAACTTACTTCTAACCCTGGTGTGGTTGAGCTTTGACTTCCAAATCAAGCCCTAAGAGACCTAAATGGAATCCCATGACTCAATGACCCCCAGCAGCAATCAGTAGATACATCTCTGTTAATCCCGCCAGAAGACGTCTCCACCCAGTGAGAAAGTGAATACTCCCTCTACCAACTCTCTATTATATTAGCAGGAATTTCACTGTAGAACTGCCTGGACCAAGGTAGTCTGGCTTTAACATCTCACACTTCGGCCTCCACCCCAGCCTCCACCCTATTCTCTGATATTCTGAGTCTCTACTGTGTGTTCCCTCTCAGGGATGCAGTGCTCTCTCTTTCAACCTAACCTCCATCTGGGACAAATACTGTTCATTACACATGCATCTATATTCCAGAAACCCCAAAGATCTTATAATTCAATCCATTTTTTGTCTTCCATGAATCTCCTTAGTAGTTTCTGTGTGGATGTCTACTTGTGAATAGATATAGGAGAGAATCATGCCCCCACTCACTCTGTCCCAGCTCCATTAGCTAGCTGGCCGTGTCTGTCCCATGCACAAGTCCATCTGAATGAGTAAAGGATAATTTTGTCTAAGGCTGTGATCTCTAAAGCGAGCTTCATAAGATGGTATGGGAATTAAAAATTAGAATTTCAGTTTTACTTTAGTTTATTTTATTGAGGTGTAATTGACATACAACATGATATTAGTTTCTGGTATACAACATCATGATTTGATATTTGTATATAATGTAAATTGATTACAATGATAAGTCTAGTTAACATCCTTCACCATATATTGTTTCAGACTCTTTTTTCTTATGATGAGAGCTTTTAAGACTTATTCTCTTAGCATCTTTGAAATATGCAATCCAGTATGACTATTAACTATAGTCACTTATGTTGTACATTTCTATTTTTTAATCTCATACTTTGACTATGTATAGTTACAGTCATAGTCAAAGATTTTTCTTAGTGTGGCATAGTCTTATTAAAGTAGGCAAACCAGTAGGGTCTGCAGTAGGAACCAATGGGACCTAGGTATCTCCTATGGATGTTATGCCTATTTACCCGCTTTTAGTTTATCAATAAGGTGGCAAAACTCTTGGTTTCAACTCTCAGGAAATCCGCCCAGTATTTGCTTACCAGGACTTTTCCCTCTATGCAACAGCACTGAGTTTTAAAACCTATCACATTTGAACTCATGTTACTAATATCGTTACTACCTAAACCTCGTTGCCCATGCTGAGATCAATTTTCAGTAGGCTTTTCCACTTGTGAAACTGTCTCCTTTCCATTTCTTTACGATTGCTGTGTGCTTAATTGCTTTCAGCTGCAAAGAGCTTAGATGTTTATAGGTTCCTCTTTGAAGTGGAGCTTAAAAAATTTGAGAAAGCCCTGACAAATGGATCCATTCATCACAGCAAACTGAACTGTGTTTATCCATATCAGGGCCCATTTATGTTGCTGGAGATTGCCGACTTACCGGACCTAGGGCCTGGCTTACCAAGATGGACTCAAGCGGGGCCTCCTTGAAGTGCACAAGAAGTAATTCAACAACACAAACACTGAGCGTGGGTATCAGTGCGGCAGGAGAATGTGTGTGCAGAGAATGGGAAGGACTTGACTTTGCTGGATGTGTCGAATCTTCAGGTCAATGACTTATGTGCCATTGAAGACTGGGTTCACAATTTCCATGGTCTAGAAGCAGATGTTTCATCCCCTGCCAGCTTCCATGATGGTTCCCATGGATCCCCACTTTCAGCAACTTACACCCCATTAGTCCCCTTCCACACTGGACAGGGTGATCTCTGTGACCAGAAGAATATGGCAGAAGTGGAGGTGTATTACTAACAAGATCAGGTTCTAAAAGACACTGTGGCTTTCGTTATGTTCGTTTTCCTCATTTTTTCTTGGACCAGCTGCTCTAGCGGAAGCGGCTGCCATATTGTGAGCAGCCTTGCACCAGGCCCTGTGCTTGCTCGGTTTGGGATATACAGAGGTAAGACATAGTTCCTCTTTTTAAAAATAACTTAGTCATGTAAAGGAGGTGAAGTGATCTCAAGTAAGTTCAGGGCACTGTACTAGATACAATTCCATGGAATCTCAGAGAGGCCATCTTTGTTTCAGCTTTGCTTAACCAAAGAATTGCCTTCGGACCTGGAGAAGAATGAACTAGAAGAAATAGGTCCCCTTGAGACAAACAGGGAATGAAGGGGAGAGGTCCCTTCAGACAGACAACTGCGTTTGTAGAGGCAGGGAATTGGGTTTGATGAGCATTTATTGGAACAAAAAATAATTTATTGGAAGCTTCTTTCATGGAACCCACTGAAAAGACAAAAGATGGGTGAGAGAAAATGTCTGTCCTCTAAAATAATATACCTTCTCAAGACTTGAAGCTGGGATAGCGCTTGAAGCTCTTAGATTGACATTACTTAATATGGCAGCCATTCTTAGAAAGTACCTGGTCCAAATAAAATGTTCTGTAAGTGTAAAGTACACACCCTGATTTGAAGACTTAACCCAAAAAAGGTAAACTATTTCATTCATAGCTTTGTATGATTACCTGTTGAAATACTATTTTTTATATATTGGGTTAAAATGGAACATGTTATTAAAGTTGATTTCATGTGCTTCTTTCCACTTTCCTAAAAGGAGCTGCTAAGTCTAAAATTCCATCTCTGTGGCTTGCATTGTCTCTCTCTCCGATGGGGCTGGATTGGAGGCTCCTTCTGCCATAGCACAAGAGAGCCTCTGCCACCAGCCCACTGGGTGATGAGGAAGGGATGGGGTCAAGAGCTGCTGAGGGAACCATAGCCATGTGCTACACTCACTCTGTGTTGAGAGTGTTGAGTCTGAGGCCCGGGGAAGCTTAGCTGGAGAAGAGGTGGTTCCTGGGTCTGGAATCCAAGGGAAGGTTGTGTGTCCTGAGAAGCTTATGATGCCAACAAGCATTCTTGGTGAGTAGAGTGTGACAATACTTTAATTATACCCTCCACCCTTTAGTTCAGAATTCTCTGGATCATCTGCTTCACTTTTGCTCCTAACATTATAGCATGAATGGAGGGGGCAGGAATTGTGCTAAGAGAAAGGGGAAGGGTATATTTATCTGGCAATAGAGAGAAGTTCTTCCTTACTTCCTTAGAGGAGTTGAGTCTGGTTCTGGATGTATTCCATTTGCTCTGCTGGAGGATCTGAGATTCTAGTGCACCTCTATCACTCTGCATGATTTTAGGTCATTGGTAGGTAATTTTGGGGTAACCCACAAGGATCCATTTATCTTTTTGAGTTGTGAGACACTAGAACTGGGCTTTATTGGGCTGGAAGACAACAGCAGTCTCCAAGACCTGGAGATTCTACCCACTGGCCCATAACCTCAAGGGGCAGACTAGACCAACCATTGGAGGTCATTCAGATCCTTGACCATGTGCTGCAATGGAGCAGCAAGTCTGTTCCAATCTTGGCACCAGTTGCTGTGCAATCTTGCCAAAACATCTCTCTGTGTCTTTATATCCTTATTGGTTTGCCCATTTCTGGATCTGAATAGCCAGAATGCTCTGTAGAGTTACTTCAGAACATTCTTTAACGTGCGGTGTCAATAAGAACGTTGTGCTTCTTCAGGTAGAGAGCACTCTGAAAGAGAACAATTGATTATATTCCAAGACCTCTCTGTGAAACTGAAATATTAATAGAAAAGGGATGCTGGCCAATGATTAGAATGTTGCAGAGGGTGACAATGAACCCTGCGACACAGGATCTCTCCTGCCCCTCCAGATTACTGCAGGCAGTTAAAGAATTATGTGGTCTGAACTAGCTCCACACTGCAGACCCAGGTGGTTTATCTCTCCTACACTACATCAAGTTTTAGAGAAGAGCTCTTGTCGTCTGTTAGGGCTGGCCTCACAAAGAATACAAATTGGGTGGCTTAAAGAACAGAAATTTATGGTCCCACAGTTCAGGAGAAGGGCTGGTTCCTTTTGAGAGTGGTGAGGAAGACTGTTCCAAGCCTCTCTTGCTTCTGATGGTCTGGTAGTATTTCCTGGTTTGTAGACATCCTCATCTCTATCTTTATCCTCATGTGATGTTCTCCCCGTGTGTATGTGTCCCTGCCCAGATTTTTCCTCTTTATAAGGACACCATTCCTAGTGGACTAGAACCCCATCCCAATGACCTCATTTTAACTTTATTATTTCTGGAAAGTTCCTTTTGGCCAATAAAGTCATCTTCTGTGGTACTGGGGCTGACTGCGTCAACATATAAATTTGGGAGGGGAGTACATAATTCAACCCATAACAAATTCTATTCAAGAAAGTAGTGATACATTTTGCCTTCAGTTAGTGTTATGTATGTGTAGCAGGTCTGATTAACTTCCCTTTGTTGAGGAATACATGTGAATGGATCTTTCTTTTCTGTAAGGGCGACTGTTTGCATCTCTTCACATGCCCCCTCTACTCTGGGGCCTGGTTCCTTAAGCATATTGTACTCTGAGTCCAGCACATTTCCCATGCATTATAATGTGATCACATTTGCTTATCGTGATTCTGATCCAGTCTGCCTTCCCTTCCAAAACCCTCAGTTTGTTTCTCAGAGTCCAAAGTCTCTCATGCTTCCTCTCCCTCTCTGATTTACCCCAGTTCACATTTCCTTTCCTTCTCCCACTGTCCTCCATGTTACTCCTTATGCTCCACAAGTAAGTTAAACCATATGAACTTAGCTTTCTCTGCTTGACTTATTTCACTCAGCATAATCTCTTCCAACCCAGTCCATGTTGCTACAAAAGTTGGGTGTTCATCCTTTCTGATGGAGGCATAGTATTCCATTGTATATATGTACCACATCTTCTTTATCCATTCATCTGTTGATGGGCACCTTGGCTCTTTCCAGTTTGGCGATTGTGGCCATTGCTGCGATGAACATTGGTGTACATATGACCCTTCTTTTCATTACATCTGTATCTTTGGGGTAAATTCCCAGTAGTGCAATTGCAGGGTCATAGGGTAGCTCTATTTTTTTTTTAAAGATTTTATTTATTTATTTGACAGAGAGAAACACAGTGAGAGAGGGAACACAAGCAGGGAGAGTGAGAGTGGGAGAAGCAGGCTTCCTGCTGAGCAGGGAGCCCGATGTGGGGCTTGATCCCGAGTCTCTGGGATCATGACCTGAGCCAAAGGCAGTAGCTTAACCAACTGAGCCACCCAGATGCCCCTATTTTTAATTTTTTAAGGAATCTTCACACTGTTTTCCAAAGCGGCCGCACCAACTTGTATTCCCACCAACAGTGTAAGAGGGTTCCCATTTCTCCGCAGCCTCTCCAACACTTGTTGTTTCCTGTCCTGTTAATTTTGGCTATTCTGACTGGTATAAGGTGGTATCTTAATGTGGTTTTGGTTTGAAGTTCTCTGATGGCTAATGATGATGAACATTTTTTCATGTGTCTTCTAGCCATTTGTATGTCTTCTATGGAGAAGTGTCAATGGTAAAGGGATTTACTTCTTGTAGTATGGTAGATACCCCACAGGACCCTCCCAAATGTGTAACTAAAATATCAATTATAAAAGGAAACGTCTTTTTTAAATACGTGAGCCAGCTGGAATAAAAGTAAGGAATCATTAGTGTCTTCTTGATAAAGAAACTTTTATTTTGGAATAATGTTATATTTACAGAGAAGTTGCAAAGACAGTACAGAGTTCCATTCTGTTTCTCCTAAGACTGTCCTCTTACACTATTGTGGTCCATTTGCCAAGAAGGATAATATCATTAGTATGTTGCTACTAGATGAACATCAGATTCATACAGAGTTTACCAGTTTCTCTGGTTCCAGAATCCAAACCAGGAGACCACAGTGCATTTAGGTGTCACATCAAGTGAGTGTCCTCCTATAGATCACGACCTTGACAGTTTTGAGGAGTCCTGGTCAGGTGTCTGGGAAAATGTCCTTCAACTGGGATTTTTCTGAGGATTTTCTGAGGTTACAGAGTTTTAAAGAAAGAGAAGTGATGCTATAAAGGAAATGAGCACAAAATATCTCCAGGACTTACTGTCAAACCTTGACGACTTGAGACCTTGACCATGAGTTTTGCTGACCTCATAGGATGTGACAGGATGTAAAATCTAGGACTTCCTCAAGGTGAGGAATAGAATTAAAAAGAAACACTATCTACCCCTTAATTCCACCCCCCATATTAAGTGGGGAGCCCAAAGGAAATACAGTCCCCGTTAGATTAAAGAGAAATAAACTCCACTACACAGAAAGGGGCCTCTAGAAAACGTGCCCATCATTACCCTGGGTACTGAGAAAGGAACTCCCCGTGGGAACCTAGAACCCTAAGGCAACTCTCATATGTGTTTTTATCCTGAATTCACACTGCATGGCTCCACTGAGAAAATTTTGCACATATGAAGTTGTAGTTTAAAAAGATCCTGGGTAAGAATCAATACTAGGTATATTTAGTATTATATTGAATATATTTTCACATATCAGTATATAGAAAGATAGTTTAAAACAAATATATATATATATATATAATAGTTGAAATTTAGAAAAAAATCAATGATGCATCAGGCTGAAAACATTGAGAAATTGTGAATCAGAAGATTAATCTAAACAAATCATTCAATCTGTGATCCTGTGAGACAAAGATTTAGAAAATGATTCAAGAAAAGTTAAGAGAAAATACAAACAGAATGAAAACGTGCCAGTGCTGCCCAATAGAATCTTCTCCAGTGATGGAAATGTCCTAAATAGTCATGTGTGGCCAGTAACTATTATATTGGACATTACAGGGTTAACTTCTGTGGATTCAGTGTTCTAGAAGGAGATTGTTAGAATGGGGAGAACAACATCTAGAGAGAACATAGCTGAGGATTTTCCAAAACTACGGAATGACACTGGTATTAACTCTCCAAATCTAAGGAAGATAAAAAGAAATATACACCACCACCCGCTATAGACAAAGCATGGAACACCAAAGAGAAAAAATGAGATTTTTACAAAGTAGCCAGTGAGAAAAGCCAGATCACTTACAAAAGGTTGGCAATGAGGTCGATGATGGCTTTTCATCAGCACCGGTGGAAATTGCTGGACAAAGGAACAATATCTTCAGTGTTCTCAGAGAAAACTTGTCAGTTTACAATACTTCATCCTGCAAAACTAGCTTTTACGAATGAGGGGACAACAAAGACATCTGCAGACGAACCGTCTCTGACAGAGTTTACCACAGAAAGACTACCACCACAGCCAATTCTGGAAGATTATTTTAGACAGAAGGAAACTGGGTCCAGGTGAGATGTTTGAGAGACAAGTAGGAATGATGAACAAAGACACACATAAACCTAAATAAAAGACTTTAAAACAATAAACATAATACCTAGTCTTTGTGGACAACAAAGCCAGGGGAGCTAAAATATGACAGAAAAACAGTGAAAACATAAGATATAAAAAAAGATGGGAGAGGCTTGATCATAGGTTAGAGGTATAAAGGTCTTTTTCTTACTTAAAAGGAAGAACTATGCAAAAAATAAATAAATAAAAGGAAGAAAAAACACTGGGAGAAAGAACAAAACCTTTAACTTTCCAATAACTAGGGCTAACAGTGGAACAGAGAAAGACAAAAGAGATCCACCCTGAAGAAGGGATATGGAAGGTTCGCAAAGTTAGCGACCATGATCAATGGACCTGTATAGAGCATGACACCCTGCTGGAGGCGAAAATACCTTATTTTCAAAACACATGAAATATTAATGTGGGCTGTTCAAGGGCTGGGACCATCAAACTGGATTTCGAAAACTGTAGTCACCCATATTGTGGTCTCCTACCACAAACAAATTAAGTTTGAAATAATATATTAATGTGTAGAGAAACCATATTCATTTGGAGGTTAAACGTATGCACATAACATGCACACGGGCATCCAAAGAACTTCTGGCTCAAAAAGGAAATTCTCGTGAGAATTTGAAAGTACTTGGGACTGAATAATTAGTATATTGGAAATCAACATTTGGGAATGCAGTTAAGCTGGGACTTAGAAAGTTAAGACTTACATTAGAAAAGCAGGAGGGATCAAAATTATTGAAGGAAACATTTAATTTGAGAAGTAAGGAAAGAACAGCTGAGTGGAAGCTCCCCCAAAAATAGGAAGGAAAGAATAGAGATTTATCAGTATAAGATGCTTATGGTTATGACTCATTCCTTTAATCACTCAGGCAAGATTTATTGAGCACCTAGTATATACTAAGAAGACAAGGACCCTAACCCTCCAGCTTCTTTTCTAGTGGGGTAGCAGACAGTACATGAGAAAATGAGTGAATGAGTGAATGAGTGAATGAACGAATGACAATTATGAGTAGTGAGAAGCACACAGATGCTGAAGATCATATAGCAGAGTGAAGGAACACAGTGTGAGGAGAGGTGGTGAGTTGGTGGTGACTATTTTAGACTTAAGCATTTCTTCCAAGGACAGGAGCCCATATAGCCATTAGGAAGTGGAAAAAGCCCACATCCTAAATAATAGAGTGACGATGAGTTCCCAGCCGGATGCCTTCTGCACGTGGCCATTTGTGGCTGGGCCAGGGCCGTGGGCAGGAAGGCTGCCAAGTGGATAATTGCTCCTCAGGACTCAGGCTCCAGAAATGCTCCCTTTGCCCGGTTCTCTCCTGACCCTTAGACCCATGTCCTCATTTTGCCCCTGGTTGTATAGCCTCTCCAGCCTTCTCTGGAAGCCCTCCATGCTCAGACCATTGTCTTCATCTGTGAGATACGAGGGTCAACACATGACCGCGAGGAGTCCTCTCAGGTCTCTGATCTCAGGATACAAGGAAATTAACTGGTGCTAAGAAATATGTAAAAAGGCAGCGGTAAGGGAAACATGTATCCTTCCCAGTGTGCATTGACACACTAGCAATGCTTTTCTGTAACTCAGTCCACCCCCCATAGAGTTCCGACAGCTTTTGTGGCAAAGAGAGGAACATGGATAGGGGAAAGGTGACACTACCGTTTGGGAACCTGATGGTCTTCCAGAAAGCAAAGAAGCGGAAATTTAATTGCAATCAAGGATCAGCCAATGTTTCATTATAAAAGGTGGCATCTGAGAAAGAGTTTGAAGGGCATGTAGGAGTCCATAGATAGGAAGAGGCTTTCCAGAATAACGGAGTGCAGTCAGCAACCCCAAGGGGGTAGGGAAGTAGGTGGCATACGTGCCTTTTCCCCCCGCCATGCCTGGGCAGGAGCAGGCAGCAGGTGGGAGTGAACCTGTGGAGAGCAGCTTGCAGAGAGTGTGTGGAATAACAGCAACCTTAACTTCATGCTGGGGCTGTGCTGTGCCTTCCACACCTTTATAAGTCTAATCCCCAGACCAGTTAGTTCTTTAAGGTTGGGTACGACCAGAACCCCATTTTATAGATGGTGAAACCAAGACCTCAGGGGGACTCCGGAGCAATGGGGCTGGGAGGCAGGTCTGAGATGACCAGAACTGACAGCAGGCGGTGAGAACCCAGCAGAGTCCAGGGAGGCAAAATAGCTGGAGGTGGGAGCCAGGGACGCGGGGACAGGGGAGTCAGCAGATGGGCAGAAATGCTGGTCTGTGCGCGGCGGGGGCCGAGAAGTCGAGTCGGCCGGCTTTGGTGGTTTAGTGCCTCTTTGGAGTGAAAATGCTCATAATGAAAGTTCTGCTTGACAGATGATAATGGCTCTGGAGGGAATCATGAGGGAAGACGAGTGTGTGCTCGGCATTATCCTAAATGCAGTTACTGGGGAGAGCGGGACGGCGCGAGGCTGGTCGTTCTGCGTGTGCGGTGCTGGGCTGGCCAGGCGGCCGCTCTCCCAGGACCAAGCCCCCACACACCTGAACTCCCAGCCTCTGTTGACTTTGTGCTGGGAATACTCCTCCCCCTTCCATGGGATTTCGGGGTACCCACGTGATGTCACCACGCACAGGGTTGGGGGAGAGGTGGGCAGTCACCCAAGAGCCACTGCGTGCAGGCCCTGGTGCACCCAGGGATAGGCAGCAGTGGGGACCAGGCCTGGCGGGAGAAGCCAGTGCCATCGCTCTTCGCTTGTACATCTTGCTATCTGACAGGTTGGGCCCCTTTTCTTTCGTGGGAGCATTTCCCCCAGGGTCTGAAGGAAGAAAAGATGGGAGGTCTTGAAGACTAGAAGCTGCAAGAAAGAGTAAGGTGTAAGAGACCCCACCTGACCACAGCGAGGCCCAGCTCCTGGCCTGCCTCCTGGTCTCAACACACAGGACGTGAAATGAAAGTCAGAATGGGTAAATGAACCTGCCCCGGAGAGGCTCCCCTTTCCTCTCCATGCCTGCTTGTGCCAACTCCAGTGTTCCCATCCAGAGGTTATGGCTGTGCTTCCAGGAATTTGGAAGAAGCAGTGGGACCACAGGGGTCAAGAGCAAAGGCCTGGACAGGTTTGCCCGGGGTCTGAGTCCCAGGTTTACCACTTACTGGCTGTGTGACCTCAGACAGTGACAGAACCACTCTCTGCCTCAGTTTCCTCACCTTTAAAATGGGGGTGAAGGGCTCACTTCACAGGGTTGTTGTGAGGGTTAAGCCGTTAGCTGGAGAGCCCTCAGAACAATGCCAGGCCCAGTGTCAAATTCATGCCGGTGATAATCATCATCATCATCTGTATTTATGACTCTTATTTGCTGGTTCTCTCCTTTCTATGTAAATGGGAGCTGTAATTAGCATGCACAAATTACAATTTATTTTCATGTTTATATGCCTTAAAAAATGTTCCAGGTTTAAAGTAGCTTCTAAAGTTGAATATTCCTTTTTTTTAAAAAAAATATTTTATTTATTTATTTGTTTGTTTGTTTATTTATTTATATGAGAGAGAGAGAGAGAGAGAGAGAGAGAGAGAGAGAGAGAGAACTCAAGCACAGGTGGGAGCTGCAGGCAGAGTGAGAAGCAGAATCCCCAGGGAGCAGGGAGCACAATGTGGGGTTCGCTCCCAGGACCCTCGGATCATGATCTGAGCAGAAGGCAGCCATTTCACTGACTGAGCCACCCAGGCCTCCTCCAAGTTGAATATTCCTTAGAATATTCCTTCCTGGGGCTCTGAGTTGGCCATCATAGCCCAGATACCCTAATCATCGATGGGAACATTTGGGTGGTCAATGAGTGATTCATGTTTTAGCACAGAGCATTAAGTTCAGCATCATTTAATACATGTGCAGCCATTTCTTGTAGTTGTGGGAGTCTAGGGGATAATCTGGATAAATTAAACATGCCAATAATTCCGAGGCCTTATTCGGCCAGTACATCACTCTTTCTCCTATAGGCTCTATGATTTTTTACCTAACCTAGAACTCCAGACAGATGTTTTCATGACTGTCTTTGGAGGGTCCTCCCCATCCCACGGGTGTTCTGGGGCTGCTCTGATAAGCAGCGGGCAGCCTGGAACCCTACTCCCCAGCCCCCAGCCCCCAGCCCCCTCCCCCCGGACAAAGAGCTGGTGGGCAATTGAAGGTTAACTTACCTCTGAAGAAAACCCAGTTTCATCACCAGTATACCAGGAGAACACTCTCATTTAAATAAAACGTGTAGCTGAATCCTGTTCATATAAAGCCAAAGTGTTGGGTCCATGACCCCCAGGGGTGTGGGAATATCAGAGAAAGCAAGTGTCATTTTCCTGGGTTAGATGGAGTCAGACAGAGCTAATTAATTGCTAATCAATTACATTTTCACCAGCTGGCTGGGATGGGATAGTGTGCGGTGAAGTAGGTAGGTAGAGTAACCTCCGTGCCCTGTCTCCAAGGCCCTGCAGTCAGCGTTCCAACCTGGGCTCCTTTGTCCAACGCCATCTTTGTTAAGCTAGCCACAGTTTCAGGTGCCGGAGATACAGCAACGAACAAGGTAGACAAGATGCCCACCCTCATCGAGGTTACGTTCTAGAGGCAGAGGCCACAAACCAGGAACACTTAAATACATAATAGTATTTCACATGGTGGATCAGTGAAGAAAAAGAAAGCCGAACAAAGGGTAGAGAAGGACGGAAATGCCTAACTATGTAGATGAGGTGGTGGTGGGGAGGTCTGTAAATTGGGTGGAGACCTGTTGCATGTTTAGAAGCAAGTGATTGGATGATCTGTGTAAGAGGGATTCGCAAGTGCAAAGGCCCTGAGGTGCATGGGAGCCTGGCACACCGAAGGAATAATTAGAAGGCTGACGGAAGTCGTGACATTTTAGTCATAACATGGTAGATTCTGAATGTTCTCCCACTTCATCCAGTTTTATTTGATGCGTGATTTTCTTGGGCAGCATCCCCTGGAGTGAGCCCCAGCTTCTGCCCTGAGTCAGTGATGGACTCACCTTCCCGAGGGAGCAGGCTCTATTTTCAGGCAGGTTATTGCTAATACTAGGTTCTACGTACAGGTCTTTCAGTCCTCCCGAAGCTTCTAGGCATTTCTTCTAGTTTAATCACATTGAAATACACAAGGTAAGTCTACTTCCTTTTCCAGAAGATAGGCTTTCAATTATTTGAAGACAGCCATCTTATCCCACTATGTCTTTTCTAAATAAGTAAGACAGTTCCTTCATTTGTTCGTTTGGTTTTTAAGTTCCTTCCCTTTGCTGGTGGATCTCTCTGAAATGCATTCTAGATTCCATGCCTCACTCCTACCCGGTGAAACCAGAAATGGATGCAAAGATCCAGGTATGACCTGGGCAGCAGAGCACAGGGTAACCAGGCCTCCTTCACTATAGACTCCCAACTTACATTAGGGTGGTGCTTTGTCATTTTCATGTGTTTTTTTGTGTGTGTTTTCTTTCTTTCTTTCTTTCTTTCTTTCTTTCTTTCTTTCTTTCTTTCTTTCTTTCCTTCCTTCCTTCCTTCCTTCCTTCCTTCCTTCCTTCCTTCCTTCCTTCTTTCTTTCTCTCTCTTTCTTTCCAGCCACTTTGCTTTTAATCGATATTGAATTAATTGTTGGCAAAAATTCTCAAGGCTCTTAAGAAACGTCAGCTGCCTTTACGCCCACTTTCTCCCTCTACATGGACTGTAAGGATTTAGGACTCAGTACTAGACTCTTAACCTTATTCAGTCTAATTAGTTTTAGGTTTTGCCTATCATGCTAGCCTCTCCAAATCTTTTTCAACTCCGGTTCTGCTATAAAATAACTATGTTGTCAACCAAGCTATGTCTCCTGCAAAAGCGGATCAGCAGGCCCTTTTAATGTTCACCTAGCTCATTGGTAGAGATACTGAGACGAGCATAAGGCATGAACTCTTTCTCCGGCCGATCACCAGGAAACCCTCACCGGGTTCGACATCAATCCATTAATGAGTATTCTTTAAATATGACTCCTGAACAGTTAATAACCCACTGAAATGTTCTGTCATCCAACCTTTCTTCTCTATCTTAACCAGAAGTATATCATCAGAGACATCGTCCGTTGTTTTGCTAAAGTCCAGATGCCTGAATGGAAATGTGTGTACATTGTCTTTCTCTGCCAACCCCCCACTGAGGAATGGAAATGGGCCTGACTAACAGGACTTGTTCTTAGGGCCTCATGCTGGGTCCTATAATCACTTCTTTGTCATTTGGGTTCCTATTATAACATCGCTTTAGTAACACATTCTGGAATCTCATCTGAGATCCATATCAAGCGCAATCATCCGTAGTTTACAGAATCCATTTTCTACATGTTTTAGAAAATTGGAAGGATATTTACTCATTTCCAGCCTTCGAAGTTCCCTGGACTTCCTTCCCAGGCAGCATGCCTATCCCGTCCCTGGTCTCCAGCTAGTCCCCAGTAGAGCTGAAAGGCATTTTGCTTTCGTTTTGGCCTTTTTTGTTTGCTGGCCAGCCTAGGTCATTTTGATACACTTGTGTTACTTTCTTACACCCTGCTTCACATCCCGTCCTTTAAAACCGGAGCCTTCAGAGCTGTGCTTTGCAACCATAATTGAATCCTGGGGATCACGTGGGGAGATGAAAAACAAAATGACTTAAAGCCGATCTCTTGCCCTAGACAAATTGGATCAAAACTTCAGGGAGTGACGGAAGTGGCTGTATTCTGTTTTGAAGTTCCCGCAACGGACAGCCCAGCTTGGACTGTAGCGGACTCGCCAGTTTGGTCTGTTTCTGGTTCTGTTTCAGGGGGTTGTTACCTACTTTCCACACTCCATCTCTCTCGTTGGCAGCACCTGTATCTGCCTTGTGGGATTTGAATGTTTGAGAAATCTTAAACATTTTGAATACAATGAAACATCTTTCTCAATGTCTTGGGATAATACTTTTCTTTACCTCTGAATTTTATCTCGGCTTGAACTATGTGAACTCAGTGACCTTTACCCTAAGAACCCTTTCTCATCCTCTCTGATAAACATTACTTTATCCTGGTAGGTCACAATTCAATCCAAGACTGTAGGCTCTCCATTTGTATGCTTGATCTTTTTTTTAATTTTTTTTTACAAATTTAGCAAGTTTTACCCTCTTCTGTTTTTGTCCAAATGAGGCTTCTGGTAGTTGCTTATAAAGTTGAAATCCCTTATCATTATTAAATCATGCCTATCTGACTTTTTAAAAAAATGTATTGGGAGCCTACTTCCCTTTTTATTCCTCTGGCCCGGTGGCCCAGTCTGTACACTAGTGATTTATACATAAACCGAACTAATCCTCAGGATGACTTGGGGAGTCTAAGAATACAAATTTTAGGATCCCACCTCAGAATATGATTTATGAGGGGCTTAAGAAGTTGCACTTAACGGTCCTCTAAACAATTTTGATGATTGGCTAAGTTTAAGAGACACTGATCTGTACCATAACAATACCTACTCTGTTTCTCTTTCCTTATCTCTTTGCTCTTTGGCATGCATCCATCCATAGAGCCATGGATTCCCACAAAGATGTCTGTCTTCCTGGCAGAGCGTTCTAGCTCATCTCTTCCTCCAGCATGTCTATTTGTCTTGAATAGAGCATACACTTCCATCAACATATTTCAATTCTGTGTCTCCTTGTTCCCAAGCTTGGTGAAACAAGGTCAGATTTATTGCCCTATCTTGTAAGAATTTCTTTCACATTTTCTCCAATCCATTTTGTTACTCAGGCACTGCTGATTGACATAAAATAAGACTTCTAAGATTATCACAATTTTTTTTTTCTGTCTTCCCTGCTCAGTTGCTTTCTGGTAAAACATTAATAAATAAATAACCAGACACTGTTCATTCCTCTTTGCTTTTGCTATGCTATATCTGCTGGTTTTCACGATAATTAGTTTAAGGCTTTTATCTGAGCATTTTAATTTCTTTTCATCTACACTTAATGTTTAAGATGTTCTTTTTCCCATTTTCAATTCTCTTTCCTTTAAAAAACAAACAAACAAAACTTTTGATTGTAAAAATACTCAAAAATACCCCAAAGTAGAGAGATGGATTAAAGAAATTTGTGGACGGCACGTGGCTTCCACGGTGTGTCAGTTCACTCCTCTCAGAAATGGATGTTGAGATGGCGTTAGGAAAAGAGATTTCCTGGGGAGTGACGCCCATGGAGGGAAATGGGAGGAGGCAGGATCGGGCTGATGGAAATGTCAGATGGTTCTGGAGATCTAACACAGTTTGACTCAGTCCAACACGGAGGTCCAGAGCCGAGATTGTTTTGAGAGGAGTCTCACGTTGACAGAAATGGCGGGGCCCTTAGGGTTTGTCAGTGGTTAGGACCGCCCTGAGAAGAAAGCGACATCTGGTAAACCAGAAGGAATTACCAGCTAGAAGATGTCGGCTGACCACATTCCTCCACACTGGGCAATCACACCCTCGTTAAGCCACAGTTTGATGCTCTTCCTTTCACAATCACAACTGAGCAAGCCAGAACCAAGTGGCATCCAGGTGGCTCTCCTGGGTCTGCATGTTCCCTTCTGCCTCCATTGTGTGCTGGTAGCTTCTTCGGATCAAGGTCAGCTACTCATGTCGAGGTGATGATTCTATTGCTTGCCGGCTGGTCCCTGGGAAGTTCAAAGTGCCCAAGTGGTAGTCCTAACTTACGGTCTCATGGGACCTTTGGAGATCGTGCCTTTTAGCCCCAAAGATTCCAGAATTCCAAGGGCAAGAAACACAAAGGTTCCCATCGGGTCACTGGGGATGATGGCCACTTGGGTTGCATCCCTTGGTTCACGTATTTTTTCTACTGTGGACACAGCACCATGTAGATTTGTATGATTCACATGTAGACTGCATCCTAGAGGGTCTTTGCAGATGGCACTTGGGCCGCCTCTTCAGCAGACCATTCCAAACACTTTGTACAGGGGTCGGACGGGTGAATCAAGTAGAGCTATGTTAGGGACCACCCTGCCTGTCTAGATTTTTAAGAAGGGCACTAATCTCTCACTCCCCCACAGTGATGATGACGGTCATTTCTGATCTCCCTGTCTTGGCTGAAGGGAAGAGGGGAGGGCAGTTATAGAGCCTTCCACATTTTTAATAATGTGCTGGATCTTATTCCAGACCAAAGTTCTAAAGTGGGAATTATCTCAATTTCTGAACATGTCAATTCAAAACGATGCCTTTGATGGGAGAAATGGCTACTAGGGTGTCCTTGGGCTCAGGGGACTTATTATAAGCTGGACTTTGGCCAGGAGGTTCATTACCTCTTTGTGTCAAACAAATACACAAAGTGTATGGGGTGGTTCCTCACTGCCAGTCAGTTGTGACGGATTCAATCACCAATCCCAATCTCTCTCTCTCTCTCTGTCTCTCAAAAAAAAAAAAAAAAAGTATTTGTTTTTAACTGTAGGAAAATAGGCATAACACCGAATTTACCATTTTAACTAATTTTAAGTAAGTGGTTCAGTGGCATTAAGTATATTCTGTTGTCATGCAACCCTCTCCACCATCTATCTCCAAAACTCTTTTTACCTTGTAACACGGAATATCTGTCCTCATCAAATAGCTCCCCATTCCTCCTCATCCCTGAAAAACCACCATTCTACTCTCTGTCTTTGTGAATTTGACTACTCTAAGTATCTCATATGAGGAATCCTATAGTATTTGTCCTATTGTGACTAGCTTGTTTGATTTAGTATCATATTCTCAAAGTTCATCTGTATCGTAACATGTGTCAGAATTTCCTTCTGTTTTACGGCTGAATAATATTCCAGTGGTACGATCTACCACATTTTATTTATCCATTCATCTGTTGATGGGCATGTGGCCAAATCCCATCTTACTGTCTGCTTTCTTGGACTGCTCCTGGGACCACCTCTGGGAAGAGGGTGCTGAGGCAGAGTTAGAAATGCAACATAATCGTGAAAGGCAAAGAGGAGAAACAGGATTGGGTTGAGGACCTGTAAGACCCATGCACATCTAATAGAGGCTCTACCAGCCCCTAGAGAGGTCTGGAGTAAAGACAGTCCACTATAGGAGTCCCACATTGGGTTTAAATGGCTCAGCCCTTGGACCACAGTCTTGCTTAATCATTGGCTGAGGCCACCCTGAAAAGGCCATGGCCTTAGCTCAAAAACTGAGGCGAACTTGAAGGAGTTAACATTCGAGGGCTGTCTCTGAGTGTCCTTTTGGAGCATAGCCAAGTGTCTTTTCTTAGAGGTAATCAGCATATTCTGCATCTGCCTTAGAAAAATTATCAGCATGTTCCCAATCTTGAGTTATTAGAACTCTTGATTGGGTCAATGAGTCTCTGGGAAAATTCTTTCTTTTCTGTTCTCATGAAATGTATTCTATCTTCAGGCAAGAGTCCACCATGTTGATTAGAGAACTCCCTGGCATTCATCAAGGGCTGGTCAGACTCCTCATCATTCCACCTTTTCTCCAGAAGTTTGAGCTTCACCTTCATGAGACAAAGAGTCTACAAAGCTCTAAGTATGGAAAATTTCTTCCTGTGGCTTTTTCTCTCTATGTCACATCTCCCTAATCTTTGTCTCTTGACTCCAGTTTTAATTTTTTCCCCTGCATTTTGAACTTTGCTTTTCGTGTTATCCCTTGCATTTTCTCCAAGATTACCCCCAATAGATAGCGTATAAAGGGACAGTTTTGTGCCCTCCACCTGCTTTTCAGCAATGAACACTGGTTTGCATTTGCAGTGGATGCTTTCACTTGTAAACCTCTCCCATGTGGATCAGGCCACGGGGATAATTTCTGCTGGCTTCTACTCTTTGTCTAGTTTGGGTTGAGAGTCCAAAGGCAAGGATACCCATTTCAGACTTGCTCTCAGGGCTGCTGCTTTTTATGACCATCCCATAATCCAATATCTCTCACAAGTTCCCTGGTCAGAGAGAATCACTTGACCACTTTGCTCCATCAGATTACCAACAGTGACAAACGTTTGTTTAATGTTTATTGAATTGTCAATAATTAACACCATTCCTCCACAGCCACCAGATTGCAAAACGCCGAGGAACCAGAGAGAAAAACTCTAAGGATTTTAGTGATTCGTTCACTTTCTTCCACATGCTGGCTTCCGCCGCAGTGTCAGATTGAATTTTTGTTTCCCTGGGCTTCGGCCGGGAAGAACAATTCTAAGTACATCAACTATCTCCCCATGCAAAACGGGATCAACATTTTCGTCCGAGTTGAATAATCAGTTCTCACACAAGAGTAAAACAATCAGTTTGACTCTTTTTCCTTCCCCTTAGTTGTGGAACTGGATTGATGGGTCCAATAGTGACAGATTCTGAGGTCATGGGTAACACCGTTGGCCTCCTGTCACGTCAGGCAGGGAGCTCTTCTGTAGGAATCCTGCCCGATTCTGTATTATCCTGCCTCGTCTGCAGGATATTTGAATCCTTCCAGTGATGGGGAGAGACACCCTACTGAATCCATTTATTTTTAATTCCTCCAGTTCAGGTTGCCCTGGAGTTGTTATGGAGACATTTAATGGACATACACCTTAGTTTCACCAAATACTGTTCTCTTCCACATAGTGTTCTAAAAAAGAGCCTAAAAACTATGGTTTTGCATCCGTCTGGGACACTTCCTTCAGGATCCACAATTTTGTTCTGGAATAACCCTCCTTAGGCCCCATGACCACCCTTACCCTCATCTCAACAATCCCTAGGATCTTTTCATTGTTTCTCCCAGAACCATCTGGACTGTATGCATATAAGTCTAGAAACTTTCCCTTGTGGGTCAAATGTCTGGATAAGGGCTTGTTGAATACCTCCCAAACCCCCCTACACTTATGAGCTTCTTATGAGAAAGGAGAAACCAAAGGGGGATACAACCTCCATGTTGTAAAAAGGGATGATGGGGTTCCCTGACATGATTCCATCTTTGGGCCACTGTCATCAAAACCCACTGACAGGCATATCTTGTTGATTTATTCATCCACCCATTCATTCTCTGAGAATTTAAGGCAACATAGGTAATGCATATAATAAGAAAAAAATTAAAAGCAGCTATCAATGCCTCATCCCCACCACCACCGTTGACATCAAGAGTAGATGCTAAGGGGAAGAAAAAGATGAGACTAAAACCCAAACAGGTAGAAGTCTAAGAAAAAATATATATAGGACAAAATCCTATACTTTTTAAAAAATAATTAAAGCACAAGTTTCTCTCTGAGCTTTCCAGTAGATGCTCAGTTGGTAATTAACAGGGCCTGTGAAAATTGATGAGTACTTACTGCATACCAACTGTTTTCTCAGCACCATATTGGGCAATGAATGACATTTGAGTTATAAGACTCAGCTACAAAAACAAAGGTTCCTATTTTTCAACCATGTGATTGGAAAAGATAAGGAAGAATGGTGACGTCTGGAATGAGGTGTGAGACATAGGCACGCTCAGGCTCTGCTGCAGGGACAGGAAGGACCACAGCCTTTCTGTAGGGCTCTATGTCATGTTGGATCAAAAATACACTTATTTTGGTGCACCTGGGTGGCTCAGGCAGTTGAATGTCTCTCTCTTTTATTTTTTAAATTTTATTTATTTAGTTGACAGAGAGAAACAGAGTTAGAGAGGGAACACAAGCAGGGGAGGGGGAGAGGGAGAAGCAGGCCTCCCGCTGAGCAGGGAGCCCGATGCAGGGCTCGATCCTGGGACTCTGGGATCATGACCTGAGCCGAAGACAGGTGCTTAACAACTGAGGCACCCAGGTGCCCTGAGTGTCTGACTCTTAATCTCAGCTCAGGTCTTGATCTCAGGGTCGTGAGTTCAAGCCCTATATTGGGTTGTATATGTTTTTTGGCCCCGAAATTCCAATTCTAAAAATTAATCCTAAAGAAATAAGGAGATAGGTGTACAAAGATGCATATCAAAGGATATCATCAATGTCTTATTTTTAGTAGTGAAAATTAAAAACAATCTAAATGAATGTGCTGAGTAGAAAACTGTGCAGTGATTGAAAAAAAAAATGTAGACATATCTACATTGACCTGGACAGACATCCATGGTGTGTGTGTGTATATATATATATTATTTATAATATATATTATATATTATATATATATTTATAATATATATATATATATTGTTAGCAATCACAGTTTTGCAAAAAAGGGGAACTACTTTTGGCAAATCATCTCAAAGGACACACGTTTACACATGAGTTAATAGTGGCTATTTCCAGATGGTGGGATCTTGGAATAATTTTCCTCTTTACTTCATACTTTTCTGTATGGCTTTAATTGTTCCCCAAATGAGAATCCATGTTATTTTTACTGTCAAAAACAAAAAGATCCCTTGTTCGTGGCTCTGAGAGATGATAGAATCTATCTAGTTTAACTTCTTATTTTATTTATTTATTTATTTTAAAGATTTCATTTATTTATTTGAGACAGAGAGAGAGCACAAGTAGGCAGAGCAGCGGCAAAGAGGGAGGGGGAAGCAGGCTCTCTGCTGAGCAAGGAGCCCAATGTGGGGCTGGATCCGAGGACCCTGGGATCATGAATTGAGCGGAAGGCAGACGTTTAACCTGCTGAGCCACCCAGGCGCCCTCTCAACTTCTTTATTTTACAAATAGGGAAAATGTAAAACAGAGAGGTGGTCACAGGTTTTTATAAGATTTCTGTAAGTCATCATAATTACTATTTTAATGTCTGTATAGTACCATAAAGGTATTATTTATTAAAGGGGTTCTTTGGCTTATGCTCATCAGTATTCACATGACCACGGATTACCCTTAACTTTGGGTTTTGTGCTAGATGCGGGAAGGGGCTCTGGACATCTGGTGGAGTGTCATGTTTGTATTTGCACCGTAGTTGGAATCCAGTAGCCAAGAACCAAGGGATGAAGTGTCCCTAGCAGTGGCCACTCCCCTCTCTGAGCCCTCTCAAGGTCATTGTCCCATGTGAGACTTAGCGCCTGTCCCCAAGTTGCTAAGCATTTCTGGGTTGATGCACATTCTATCAAATTATAATGTATACTTAAAGGGGACAAGACCCTGCTTTTGTATCTCTGCATCCTCATTTATATATCAGTGCTGGTGCAGGGTGATAGTAGACCTGTAAATAGATAAATGAAAACAAAAATCCCGTCCCCAATCGTGAATATAAAATAAAGGTTAGCGTGGTGTCCCTGTGTAATGTGGTCCATAGGGAAGCTGGCTTTTAGGAATGGGTATGACCACAAGGACTCAGAAAACTGTTCTGGTTCTGATTCTATAAAAATCTGTTGGATTGGGGTGAATTGGGGGTGGCAAGGGTAGTTCTTAGGTTTCCATAAACCTCAGCTTACTTAGAGATACAAGCAATTCTTTTTTTAAGATTTTATTTATTTGACAGAGAGAAACACAGCTAGAGAGGGAACACAAGCAGAGGGACTGAGAGGGGGAGAAGCAGGCTTCCTGCCGAGCAGGGAGCCCGATGTGGGACTTGATCCCAGGTCTCCGGGATCATGACCTGAGCCAAAAGCAGTCGCTTAACCAACTGAGCCACCCAGGCACCCCAATTTACTTTTATAACATGGGTGATCATTTATTGGGACAACCTTTTTTTTTCTTCCCTTTTAAAAAATGTATCTCCTTAAAGCACTTATGAGTAAATAAATGTTCTAGGTGGGCTGGGACAGGCACTGAGCTCTATGGATAAATTAATCTGGAAAAATCCTATGAGTTTGTCCTGACCCTTATAGACCAAGGCCTCAATAGACCTGGCCTTGTAGACCTGCTCTTCCCACCCCCAAGAACAGCTAAAACACGGGCAGGACCCCAGCCAGTTTTCTATCTTTTTTGTCCCCTCTTCTCCCAGGTGTGAGCTCTGGAGAAGCACACCAATGTGTTCACAAATGTCCCCACACATTAACCAGTAGAGATGGAGGTGCAGGGAAGCTGGGAGCTGAATGAGATAGAAGTGGAAGAAGGGAAGTAAAGAAACTCCCCTCTTTTCTCTACAGGTTCCACATAAAACCCAGGGTCCTGAGAAAGACCATATCCAAAAATATCTTCTGCCCCTACATGGATGCTAGTACTTGACATTTTCTTATTTATCCATCTACCCATCCAACCATCCATCCATCTATCCACCCATCCATCCATGCATTCATTCATTCACTCATTTTTTTGTTTGTTCATTCATTTGTTCATTCATTCATCCAACCATCCATCCATCCATCCATCCATCCATCCATCCATCCATCCATCCGTTTGCTCATTCATGTACCAGGCATTACATGGCTGGGGTTGTGATAGAAACAAACCTGATCCTAACCATCAGAGAAATTTTACAGGGTAGGGAAGAAGGAGATAGTAACCAAAGAATTGCAAGAATAAAAAACATAGTTTAAAAATACTGTGAGTGTACAGTGGAGAGGTACATGGTGCCATGGTTATAAAATAAGGGTATTGGCCCTCCCAAGGAGGTCCGGGAAAGAGTAATCATTAGCGTTAGCTCCCTTTAGTTCAAGGAACTAATGCCAGTTGAAATTGACAAGGCCTGGCTCAGCTGACACTCAGGAATGAGGGAGAGACAGGTCTTGAGTTTATTGGGGGGTCAGTATTTGAAAAACCTAGTTTCTTCCTCCTGTGAGTCTTCCTCCTGTATGTCGTCTTTACTCCTCCCATAAAACACACAGACTTCTGACACTTGCAGTCACCAAATGTGTGGGGATCTCCACCCCCCACACCAAGTAATTCTCTGTGACACCAGCGGCATGTGCCACAACTTAAGGCAATTCTCATACTACTTTCCTGGAATTTGGGTCAGATTCTATGGGATCAGGGTAGAGTAGCTCCCAGAACTCAGGGAATCATTTATTTACATGATCAGTTTCTTAAAGGACATGATATGGGATACAAATGAACAGCCCAATGAAGATACACAAAGTGTTTGCCGAGCTCAGGAGCTCTGTCTCCATGGAGTGGGGGTCCGTTACCTCCCCCTGAGGGTATGTTCACCCTCCTGAAAACTCTTGGAGTCCCTTATTATTAGGATTTTTGGAGGCTCCCTCAAGTAGACATTCATTCACTCATTCATTCACTCCCTTATTCATTCCCCTCTGGAGGGTGGCATGTAGGGCTGAAGATTTTAAGCTTCTAATTGTAGTTTGGTCCTTCTGGTGAGCAGCCCCCAGTTAGGAACCATCAGGGAGCAGCCCAGAGTGGCCAAAGTGGAACAGAAGATGCTTGTATGGCTCTTAACACTGAGGAGATGACAAGGGTTTTAGAAACTTGGCACCGGGAACCAGGGCAGAGCCCAATTTGAATTGTCTGTGGTCTCACAGGTGAAGGTACGGTACGCCAGGCACCTTGAGTCTCGGAAGGCCTTTGGGCTTGGCCCCATGATTCCTCACAGACAAATGAACATCGAATTCAAAAGAAGTGACTTGCCCATGACCCTGTGCCTTGTGAGGAACAGGCTAAGGTGGGAGTCCAACACATCATATGGCAAATAGGATTTATTTCCTCCCTAGTGAAGAGGTGGCATCCAGGGCATTTCTTTTGGAGCGTTAGGGAAGACTTGGGAGTCCAAGGGCGGGAGAAGAAAACAGGATTCCCAAAGAAGAGAGAGGAAGGTAAAGAGTGCATGATCGGGACTCTACTCGATTTAAAGGAAGTGTGGATCACAGAGCACGGCCTACCCTGTGTCAGCCAACAGTCTGAGGGCAGAAGGCAGCCGACAGCCCTTGCCACGGGTGGAACACAGCTGTGACTATTACCGGGGAGAGTAAACATATTTACCCTCCGATGGGGCACGAGCACCAACTAATCAGAAGGGGCAGCAGCCTGAGAGCCAGAGGGCTTTCAGTCCCGGATCGGAGGAGGCCAATCTGGGCCCTGGGGAAGGGGTCCCCGGGGAGGGGGGGTGCTGGGAATGCGGACGGGGTCTGGGGACAGTGTCTATTTGCCAAATATTTTGACATTTTCACCACTGTGCCCAGGCCCACCTGTTGAATCACAGCCCTGGCTAGTACTACCTTCACAGCAGCCTAGCCAGAGGTAAAAAGAAAACAAACAAAAACCAAACATATCAGGGGCGCCTGGGCGGCTCAGTCAGTGAAGCATCTGCCTTCGCCTCAGGTCATGATCGCAGGCTCCTGGGGTCGAGCCCCGCGTCGGGCTCCCTGCTCAGCGGGGACCTCGCTTCTCCTTCTCGGCTGCCACCCACTCTCCCTGATCATTCTCTCTTACAAACAAATAAATAAAATCATAATAAAAACCCCGAAACAAACAATACATCAGTGTCTCTTTAATGGAACCTGGCCTGCCGTCTTGTTTAATCCATAGAGTCATAAAAAGAAATGTAGGTCAACCTTCAAAATGGAAGATTCAAAAGTCTGTTTTTAAAAGAAATCAGATCCTGAGGTCTGGCATCCAGGGCCCCGGGGGGCCCACAGTGTCCACCTGCTGATAGTTGAGTAGAATCTAACACCCCCGCCTCGGGGTTCAGGGTGGGCTCCGCAGGCCATGCCCCTGTCTGCCCAGCCCCTGAGGCTAAGCGTGCATGGCTGGTCAGCCTGGGCTCTTGTCTCATAGAAAGTGACTTCCCCGTGTCTATGTCCCTATCAAAGCAGAAAGCAAAAGAGGGACCAGAACAGGTTATTTCAGGAAATATGGGCAAAAACATCTTTCTTTACAGACAGAAAGTTCTTCTTACTCATTTTTAATATGACAAAATAGCATCCGGGCCCAAACAGCAGACTCGTCCTACTTACTCACCTTTGTCCCTGCCTGGCTTCCCTGGGCACTGAGTTTGTAACCCATCATAGCCCGTGTTTCACACCGTTCTTTTGATGCCTCCTTTGTGGCCCAGCTCAGGCAACACTGCAGTGCTGGGTCTGCCTTTCAACACAGTGATTCTCCTGCACGTGGCCCTCGTACCACACTTAAAGCAGGGGCTGCCCAGCTCTTTCTGCAAAGGGCCAGAGAGTGAATAATTTGAGGCTGTGCGGACCGTACTCTCGGTCACAACTATTCGGCTCCACCAGTGCAGCTCGGGAGCCTCCAGTGGGTCGATGAATGAGCCTGGCTGTGTTCCAAGAACGCTTGATTTACACAACAGGGGGGTGTGGCAGGATTTGGCCCAGGCTGCAGTTTGCTGGCCCCTCTAGGAGGTAAAATGAGATAGCTTATGACCCCGCTGGGCACATGGTGATGTCTTAGCCTGAGCTCCCCCCATAGCAAGCCGGAAGCAAAGACTGCCATGCCATGTGAGTGACTCCATCAGCAAAAGTCCCAGGAAACAGGGCTGAGACAGGATCTCCACACTGTGGGAGAGGGGAGAGGGAGATTCGCTACAAAGAGGCACTGGGACATCTGCAGGCTTTCTTGCCAGACCCTGTGAGAAGCCTGATGGAATGTGTCTCAGAACTCCTGGCACCAAGAGGCCATGCATCAGATGATTCCCACCCACTAGGGAGCAAGGACTATCCCGCACTTCCGGGCTGTACGTGTGGGCACTGAGTGGGCTCGACAGCCGTCTTCAAGGCAGAGAAGCCCCAGGATGGACGTGAGAAGCATGAGATACATGCCTAAGGGAGACACCACAAGCTGGAGCTGCCAGGAAACATGCACAGGTGGGTCATGGCGGGAGTGACTGGAGGAAGGGGTGAGACCAGCATGAAGGGGTCATACCGGAAGTGACGGGAGGAAGGGGTGAAGCCAGAGGATTTGAAGCAGTGGACAAGCAGGGCCTAATTCAGTGACCACTCAGTCATCTTCAAGTCAATCAGTTTGAATTCATTATTGTCAGCGGGGATCTAAGAGGATAGCTTGGAAACGATGCCACGCTGGGAGGCCTCCTGGAAATCCCAGCTGCAGAGTTATCCACTCTTAAGGGTCACAAAACATTAGCTGATTAAAATATGTAGACATTTCAGGGTGCCTGAGTGGCATACTTGTTTAAGCATTGGACCCTTGGTTTCAGCTCAGGTCCTCATCTCATGGGTTATGAGATCGAGCCCCCAGTCAGACTTCAGGCTCAGGGCCGAGTCTGCCTAAGCACCCTCTGCCCCCCCTTCAAATAAATAAAGAAATCTAGACATTTATTAAAATCTTAAATCCAGGTCTTCTGATGCTACGCTCCTCGTTCTCTCTCCTACAGATTTGGAAGGCAACGGATAGGCCATTTTTGTCAGCTTTTCGCTCAGGAAAATAGTATTGAGGGGAACGATGATGTGCCTGCCAGCTTAGTTTTCTTTTAAAGCGTTTTTAGTATGCATTTACAGCTTTCATTGATCGCTGATTAGAGCCCGTCCGGACATAGGAGAGGATATTGAGGCAATTGTCACTCGGCCCCGAGAGAGCACCAGCCGGCCAGCCACCAGCTGTGTCTATGGCGTGCGTGGTGCACGAGGATCTTAGAGCCTGGCTATGGGGTGAAGGAGCCCCGGGAAGCTGCAAGAAGGTAAGAGGGTGCCCATGGTGAGCAGAGCTGTGCAGGGCCTCCGAAGATCAAGCCCCCTGGGGATAACTGTTGTCTCTTTTAAAGGCAAATGACCCCTTTGAAAGTCACCTCGGTCAGGCTCGGAAAAGTCCCTGGGAAGAAAGTTTTGCCGGAGTCACTCGTCACTCAGGCAGAGCCCTCCGAGCCACACTTAAAATTAGATGGGGCGGCAGAAGGGCAGCTCAAGGGGGACAGTATCTGCGTGTAAATTAATGCCGAGCTTGTTGGGATAACTTGCACTCTTCAGCGTTCGCAGCTGTGCAGTCCCTCGGGAGTTGTCTGGCTACATGTGATTTTACATATCTGACAGCTAAATCAGAGATCCAAATGCCAAATCCGGCACTCAGGAACATTATGTGGATTTGTGACACTCCCAAGGGGACGTTGGATCCATAAAGCAATGAATGGATTACAATGAGGCATAAATATAGCATTTTCATCTGTGACATACAATTCCGCTCTGTTATTTCTTACATTGTTACGAGAAGGAAATCTATACCCACTCTCTCAAGTCTCTTCTCACAGAAATTAAGAATTTTTTGAAAAGAGCTTTAAGAGAAAAAAAAGGAAAGAAGCTCTCGCTGTGTCTGGAATACACTCAGAACACAGCGGGATGAGGGCGAGAATGACCCAAGTGATTTGCGATACCCGGCAAATTCTAGGATCACACACGTCGTCAGGAAGCGGGGACCCCGGGCGGGTGTGTCAGCTCCATCGCCAGCCAGCTGTGTGGCTCTGAGCAAATTGCTTTGTCTCTCTGGGCCTCAGCTCTCCTCCTTTGTCCAGTGGATTTCAGAGTTGCGTGAGTACACTCTCAAGGCGTGGTCAGAAGGACCCGCCGAACATACGAGAACTTTATTTGTATTTTTACAAAGAAAGTGCATATTGTACAGTAGCATAGTAGAATACATTGATTGTTTATAAATGAATAAATAAGGACATACGGGGAGGGTGTGCTGAACAATGCTTTATGGCTAAAACCTTTGGAGGCCACCGATTTAACCCATCTGGTCATTCCACAGATGATGGGAAGGCCGCTTTGGATCAGTCCGTGATTCCATGTACTTGAAGAGCATTCTGTTTTCCTCGATTCTTCCCCTTACCATTGAGTGCGTCAGCTGTCCAAGGAAAAGAGTTTGTGCCCATTTGGGTTGGGTGGCAGAGACATGGGTTCAGAAGCTACAAGATGCAATTAATGGACCCCTGAGAACTGTGCCTTCCACAGTCAAGCTCACTGGTGCTCTCTTTGCAAATAACCTTAATGTCCTCCTATTTGCTTTGCACTATAGAGTTCACAGATGAACTTCAAAAGCAATTTCGTCCGTATAGACCGGAACAGGGTAGGCATTGTCTTTCTGTTTTACATGGGAGGAAAGAGACACAGAGTGGCTTAATGACTTCCCCCACAGCTACCCAGCTAGTATATGACAGGGCGGCTACCGAAACCCCCGCCCTGATAAGGACTCTGGGGCTCTTGTGCTTGGGACCAAGTGCCCATGTGCTCCCTGGAGCCCAGAGAGAGTGAGGTGACCATGCAGGCGTGAACTGGCATCCATGCAACCCGCAGCTATTTAAAAAACACGCAGAGCTCGGGGCCCACTGTTGGCAGATCAGTAGCATCCTTCTTGTGTGCTCTGGACCTCACATTATTCAGGGAGGCCCGGCGGCAGAATTTAAATGTTTACTTGTCTGTTTCCTCCTCAAGATTGCAAATCCCTGAGAGGCAGAGATCTATCTTGTTGATGTCTCTCTCCTCAGACCTTCCCTCCGTCCCCCGTGTGCCACATCCCCAGTCTAATCCACAGAAGACTGGCCATTGAATGAATGAATCGTAAGTCACATGTTGGCCATCCCTCTGGGAAAGCTCTCTTTTTGCCCTCCATTAGCCTTAAAACAGGACTTAGAACTTCTTAAACTCACCATAAAGGATTACCTTAATTAATACTTGCCACAAGGCATATCACCAGCAAAGGATTACAATCAGAATACAGAAAGAGTGTCTGCAAATAGACAGCAAAAAGACACTCTCAGAAATGGGTAGACCAAGGATTGTGACAGGAAATCCACAAACGCGAAAACCCAAATAGTCCACGAAAAGATGAGAAAAAGAAAGCTCTTCCTTCCAAGCAATCGTGGAAATGCAAGCTTGAAACGCTGAGATACTACTGTGCTCCCCTCAGCGTAAAAGCATTAAAAAAACCCAACTGTACGGTTCGCTGGTGGCAGCATGGAGTATCGGATCTCTTGCATTGTTGGTGCGTCTATTGGTACAACCACTTTGAAGAGCAATTTGGCACCATCAAGTGAAATTGAAATTGTACGAACCCAGCAGCAATTCCACTCCTAAGATAGATCCCAGCAGTCTTCAACCATTTATGCAGAGAATTAAGCCCTAATGTCCTGAGGCATCATTGTGTGAAATGAATTAACTTCTCATTTAATGCCTCTAAAATGGCGCTAGGTACATACCATCCATGGGAACTCGAGGAAATAGTCATTGCAATTATCTTCCGTGTTCTGTGGTTCAGAAGGGAACCCTGATTGAGAAAGGCTTCCCACTTGCAAGGTACACAAGAGGGCATGAAGAATGTCAGGACTGGGTTGTTTGGGGAAAAAAAAAATTCAGAACAATCTAAATGTCCCTCAAAAAGGGAAAAAATGAATCAGGGTTCTATTCCTGAAATGTAATGCTCTCCATTGATAACAAAAATAGATAACCTAGAATAGAAGCACTTGTATTGATAAGGATGAATACAAAAAAACCTCACAGTGAATGATGAATTAGATTACAGTAAAATGTATGCAGTATGATGCCATTTATACAAAATTTTAAAATAGGCAATTTGCAAAAAATAAAAAATAAAATAGGTGATTCTCTACCTATTGATCATTATCAATTGTTCCTATAACTTACATGCATAATAAATAGCAGTAAAAAAATAAAAAATAAAAAGATAGCACTGGGATGATAAACTCGAGAGTTAGATGAGTGGTTATCCTTTATATTATTTTTCACATTATGGTACAATATTAACATATCACAATATGTACTCATGCATTAACACATTCTATGTTATATTATATATAACATTACATTATAGATATTTTACAATTATATTACACTATATAAATATATATTAGAAAATATAATATATAATTATAATTATTGTATATCATCAATATATTTGATTAATCCCTAACTTTCCCTGGATATTAAAGTGATGATTTTAAGAATGCACCGTGTTAAAAAAAATAAGTAAAATATACACTGACCCCCAGCCCCACTCCACCTCTCCCCTCGTCCAATCTGCACTAAAGCAATTGTGATGAATGACTTCTCTTTCGGGAGACAGAGGAAATTTTCTTTGGGATGATTTGCGGCAGAATCTGATCATTTCACTCCCCAGTTCAAAAATGTATGCTGGTTTCTGAGTGCTGCTGACAAAATCCAAATTCTGCAGTGTGGCATTCAGAGCCCTCCACACTCTGGCTCCAGGCCACTTTAGAGGCAGCGCTCCTATCAATGTCCCATCTTCAGGCACTTTCCATTCCATTCCGATTGGAGGGTTTGCTGTTTTCCAGATATACCCCCATGCTTGTCCATTTCATGCTTTTGCTTATCACATTTTCACTTCCTGAGAACCCCTTCCCTCCTTCTTGCAATTGGTTGTTATGTACCAAAACCTTAATAACACGCCTAGTCTTGGGCACGAGAGTCTCTGACAAAGAAGTAGTTTAAGACGTGCACAAAGATTTAGCTTAAGAATGTTTGTTATAGCATTGTCTCTAATGCTAAATATTAAAAAATAACCTAAATGTCCAAGGGTTCCACTCCACGTGGGACACACCACATAAAAGCATAGATTCTGGATGCAAAAGGTATCAAGTCCCAGTTCTGGAACATTCTGGCACATTCTACCTCTATGATTTTAATCTTTCTGTGCCTACCTATTTAATCTGTAAAATGGGAATAAACCAGTACACCTCCTTCACAGAGTTATTAGGGGAATTGCATGTATTAATATTTGTTAAAGCACTTTGAACAGTATCTGGCACACTGGAAATTTGTTTATAAATGGTGAATTCTGGAGATATGTTGTATGCAAACGCTTGATGTAAATGGATGTCAATGTCACAATCTCCTTTGATGTCCTAAACCTACGCATGATACTTGGCATTTAAATCTAGCATCGTACTTAGTACAGTCAAGGGCTTAAAAGCTCTCTGCTGAATACAGGAATCACTACTATGCTAGCTGAGTGCTTTTTAATTTGAGGGTCTAAAGCAGGGAATCAATTTTGAAGGGTCAAGTAGAAAACTCCAAGGGTGGAAGACTGAGTCTTACAAGAAAAGAAACTGTAAGAGTAAAAGGAAATAGATTAGGATAGAAAACAAACAGAGGACACTGGTTTTGGAATCGCTCACTCTGACTCCACTACTCTCTTGAAGCTGTGGCCTTAGGCCTATTCCCCCAACCTCCATTTCAGGTTTCCTCTTCCATCAAAGGAGGACAATAATATCCACCATCATTAGCTTATTGTAGAGTTTTGAAATGATATAATTGATAGTTTGTGTTGCTCTGTGCCGGGAGCTGGTCGAAGCTCTTCTCACATTTTCCTGTTTAATTCCCTCAACAGGCTCATGGGGGTTCTGTTGTGGGTTTAGTTTCGTCTCCCAAAAAGATATGGTGGAGTCCTAACCCCAAGTACTTCTGAAATGTGACCTTATTTGGAAAGAGGGTCTTTGTAGAGGTAACTCATTAAGATGAGATCATACTGGGTTAGAGCAGGCCCTGAATCCGTAGACCGGTGTCCTCGTAAGAAGAGGAGAGGAGGACACAGACACAGACAGAAGGCCACATGAGGACAGAGATGCAAGCCAGACTAATGCATCTGTGAGCGGGGAACACCAAGGATTTCTGGCAAACACCAGAAGCTGGAAGACAAGGAAAGACCTTTCCTTAGAGCCTCAAAGGAAACATGCCCCAGCTGATGTCTTGATCTTAGATTTCTAGCGTCCAGAACTTCGAGAGAATACCTTTCGGTGGCTCTAAGCCGCTACATTTGTGGTAGCTTCTCACAGGAGCCCTAGGAAGCTGCTAGAGACACGGTTTTGACCCACACAGAGACGGAAGACCAGAACAGAGGAGTAAGCTCATGCGCTAGCTGGGATTCGAAACCAGGGCTGACTCTCGAGTCTGTGCTCCTATTATTCCATGTTACTCAGCTGAGTTCTGGAGAGCTTCATTGTTTTTGCGGGGGAGCACCAAAGTTTTTATTTTCTACTCTTGCATTGTGATCTACTTCACCATCCACTGTCCCGGGAGGCATTACTCTGTATATGAGTGGTTTTGTCACATGCTTAGCTAAAGTTTGTCCTCATTATCCCAGCTGAGTCTACGTTCAAATTAGGCAATTTTCACAAGCTTTGCGGAGCAGGGTCCCCAAGCCCAGCTGGGGATGGCAGGCTGTTTCTGAGGTGTTTGCTCCATGGCTCTTGGGGAGAATGCTCCAACAGCTCTGCCCACCCCCTAACCCCTCCGGACCACGGCAGAAGCAAGCTGCTGCATGCTCAGTACTTTCTAGCTGCTTCCAGAGGGCCTTGCCGACTTGGAGAGAGAACATAAGGGAAATCAGAATAGCCCTTCAAATTCCATTTTGCCCAGAAAATTTGCCTTCCTTTTCCATCAGAACGATTCCTCGACTTGCAAATATCAGAAGGGTTTTCAGGTTTGTGGGCCCTCTTCACTTATCCCGTTCTTCTTTCTCTCCCTATCTCTGTCTCTGAAGATACTCAGGGAAATGCGAGCCTGCCCAAGATGGCTAGAAGAGCAGGGGCCATCCAAGAATGGGTTTCCAGCACTTGTGTGTCATCCCTTCGAAGACACAAAAGCCTCCTGGGGAGCTACCAGCGACCTCCCTGCTTCTTTCTGCTCCAGGACCTGCAGCTTTCCCAAGAGCTCCCCCCGACTGGTTCTGCCGTGAATCCAGCTATGCCATCTCTTGGCTTTCAGATGCGGGGCTGAGAGAAACATAGTCATCCACCTCTGTGGGCTCCAGGCCACAGTAGATTGTTCTTTTTTTTTTTTTTTTTTTAAGATTTTATCTATTTATTTGACAGAGAGAAACACAGATAGAGAGGGAACACAAGCAGGGGCAGTGAGAGAAGGAGAAGCAGGCTTCCCACCGAGCAGGGAGCCGGATGCGGGGCTCGATCCCAGGACTCTGGGATCATGACCTGAGCTGAAGGCAGATGCTTAACGACTGAGCCACCCAGGCGCCCCAGGTTGTTCTTCAGGGGTGGGGGAAACATATCGGTTCTGGAAACCATGGCCCTGACTCGGAGCTGTAAGCCGAGCCCAGGCACACCCGCATATCTGAGAGGCGAGCCAGGTGCAGAAAAGCCTCTCCTGACAAGCTTACCGGACAGCAGACACCTGCAGAGGGCCCCCATCTTTTCTCCTGGAGGCTCTGGCGGCCGTTTTGATCCAACAGGTCACACGGTCAAAGAGAGATTACTTGGAGGTTCACAAAAGAGCTGAATTATGCCAAGCCCGAATGTCATGCTTGGAAGGAAATACAACTGCCCATTCATAACCCGGGCTCTCTTTGAGGGACTCAGTTGTACGCCCCTCCCTGGTTTTATTCCACAGAAAATCCCATCTTTGTCTTGGGAGATAAAAATGAGGGCGAAGGCAATTTAGACATATTAGACTACTATGTGCCCACGCAAGAGTGGGAGCTGTGTGCTTAGCGTTCTGTTTAATACTCCTGAGGACCCACCCTGACGTTACAGACAAGAAAACTGAACTTAGAGACATCGAATCACTTTGCAACACCGCGCATCCCATTCGCGTCCAGACTGCCTTTGACAAAGGGTTTTTCCAACGTTTTTTGTCTACCAGCAGCTGTTCCCAAGCAAATCAACCCAGAGAACCCAAGGCCCATGGGTCTGGGAGCAATTAATTCTGATTTTGGGTCCTTCATTAGTGGGGCTCATATTGTTATGCATTGGCTCGATGAGGGTCACCATGCAGGCACAACCCTGTCCTCCAGAATTCCGGGCAGATGAGCACAACAGCTTGGGATGACCTGAGTCAAAGCTGATAGGATGAGCCTTCACCCTCCGTGCTAGTCTCACCTAGAGGCACGAGGTCCCATGCTATCAATTTACGGGCATGCACATTTACACTCCAAAATGGTGCTCCTCAGCAGGGAGAGGGGTGATTTTGTCACCCAGGGGAACTTGGGAACATTCGGAGATGTTTCTAATCATGATGAATATGAGGATTGCATTGGCATCTAGCAGATAGAGGTCAGGGTGATGCTGGGAATCTTTTAACACTCGGGGCCACGCCATGAGAAAGAAGAATCTGGGACAAAATGGCAGTAGTTGCCAAGTTTGAGAATCTGCTTTGAAATCTTATCCTGCCACCCGAAATGTGAAGTTCTGGGCACAGAGGCTGGCCACAAATGGTAGTGTATTTATCACTGATCCTCTGTTTCCAAGCATTCCTACGTGAGGGTGATCCTGTGGTCCCTGGGGGTGAAGGAGGGACTAGATCCCGCCGCCCTGGTGGCCGCGTGGGATCCTGGGAGCCCGCACACACACACACACACGACACGAATCCGGCTCACCAGCCGCTCCGCTAATGCTGCTTCTCCCGTTAGCACAGAGGTGCCTCGGGAATCCTTGCCTTCACTGAAGGTTTTTGTTCTGGTTTCTCAAATAGATGAGGCAAGGTGTGTGACTCGCTGGGGGGGCATGGGTTGACCTTGAAAAAGACTCCGGCGGGCATGGCATCTGGAAAAGTCTTACTGGCAAGGGGAAGAGCATCGTAGTGGGAATCCAAACTGGCTGTTGACTCCCAGCTCAGCCCCTTCTCAGAGCTGCCGTTTCCTCACATGCCAGGCAGGAGGGATCACTCTTAGCCCCAAGGGTTGGTGTGAGAAGTTAATGGAAATAATGAACGTAAGCCGCCTAACCCAGCAGATGGCACAAGATACACTTCCATGGACATGGAGCCCCGCGTTAGGAAGAGATTAGGACAGGCTGGCCTTCCAGGTTTGCCTGACCTTCTGAAAGCTGTTGGTTAGAGTAGTGACCCCAGGGTTGTCTGGAAGGCTTTGCCCAACTTCCTCCTGGTGCCCACATCCCCAGGCACCGACCTGCCATGGTGTGGTTGGTACCATGGGTTGGGATGTCCTCTCCAAGATGCTGGGGAGTTCTCAGCAGGGGACATGAGCCGGCTGTTACTGAGACAGGTCTTGAGGATTGGGGAAAAAAAATTCCTAGATCACCTGAGGGAATGTTCAGGAGGATGTGGGCCATGACCCCTTCTCTTGCTACCTGTCCTGGGAGGTAGGAGATGGTGTGACTCGGAGATGGTGTGTGACTCTCAGCAGCCCCCACACGCCGGGTCACCCTAGGTGTGTGACACATGCTGTTGGAACCTTGATTTTTCCCTCTCTACCATGGAGAATATTGACTTAGTGACAGTTACGTGAGGATTCCATGATGACCGGGAAGGCAATGTTGACAAGGATAAATCATCAAAACGCAAGTATCTGGCTATAGTGGGAACTTGATAAAAGTTAATATATTTGTTTTTACTTTCTTTCTTTCTTCAGGAGTAGCTAAGTTCCTCATGCCAGTGAGGGTCTTCCTCCGTGCTTCACTTCACCTGCCTAAACACCTGCTCATCCTAGAGGGACGTGACCCTTGTGCCCACGCAGGCAGTCTGCTCTCCCCACGCCCGTTCTCACTGCCCCTCTGTGTCTCTGCCGCAGCGAGTTCCCAGAGGAGCCTTCTTTCTCTTTCTATCCAAACCTCCCTCTCACAGGCCACCCCATCTCCCCCAACATCCTCGGTCACCACCCCCTGAGCACCAGGGAGTGACCACTGTGCCGAGGAGGGCCACCTTGCCTCCTTCATGTGGCTGCCATGGAGGGCCAAGATGAAGAACGTAGAGCCTTCTCCTTTGTTTAGAATGTTTGCGTCTGAGGATTTCTACCACACAGACAGCTGAGGCTCGTCCCTCCCCTGCTAGACCCAATAATTCCTCTTTGCCCCACAATGAACACTTCTTGCCACAAAATACTCCTTAAGAGGATTCAGCATGCCTACACAGCTCTCCCCTCCTCTAAGCCTCAAGGGCGATGTGATATTTGACTTCCTATCTCTAGGCTGTAACAGAGTCAGACTTAGCAAATACTAAGAAACAAGGGAGCCGATGCAAGATTGTTGCGATAACACACTTCTTCCCTCTCCGCCTCCGAATCCCCCACCTCAGTAAGGTCTGTACAGATGACCAAAGGTAGGGATGGGCAGATAGCCAGGCTTCCTCACAGCATTATCGAGAATCACTCTCGAAACTCTTAACGCCCTCCCCCAGTAGAATCCTGATCACAGACATAGTTCCCTGTTTTCCCAAGGGGCAGAGAACTGGGCTTCTTTTTCTTCTTTTCTCCTGAGTGTTCCCTGGGCAGAGAGGTGCACTGCCTTCTAGACAAACATTCCCCCCCATCCCCCACACCTGCCAATCTACAGGCTATTGTCCAAATTAAATGTCCCACAATGCCTCTGACCTCTAGGGATGCCTGCCGGTCACCCTGCGCACACATTTCCAGCTCTCAGCCTTTGGGTTGAGAACTCCATGCTGGCTTTCGTTATTCTTCAAGTGGCTTTGTTTATCTGGCCCCTGTTTCTGTTTACTTTTTGCTCTTCTTTTAAGAGCATTCTTTCCGAGGGAGGCTGCGTTCTCAGAAGGTTCGCACTGAACTTGTCACGGTCTCCTTCGGAGCAGAGCACAGCCCAGGCAAATAGCAGTAGTTCTGGCCCACGTTGCTCAATCAGGTGGGATAGCCCAGACCCCTGCGAGCCTAACTCACCTTCCTCCAAGTTCACCCTGGCGGCGAAGGCCAGAACATAGCAAAATAACCCTGAATGGGGACTTTTAAGGGGCGGGGTGGGGGGGGGGGAGAGTGGAATAAGGTGAATTGAAAAGTAGAGGATGGTAGGCAGAGGACAGAAGCACCAAGCCCCACAAACGCCCCACCTGCCACTTCAGCTCCTGATAAAAAGAAACTGAAGCTATTCGATTCACTTCAATTGCTCTCCGGGCCTGAAATGGCTCCCTCCCCCAGGCCCGTAGGAAAATTCAATTAAAGAGCCCATCTGCGAGGCAGCAGCTGAAGAGGAATGACTGTAGGGAGGCCCACGTTTTCATCAAAAAGAGCCAGTGTCCTTCTAGAACGCCCCTCCCTTCTGTGCTCGGCCCCCCTCTCAGTGATGAGGCCCACCCCTTACCTCGCCACCGCAATTCTGTCCAATTAGGCCGGCTCTGAGAAGCAGCTTTCATCGGTTCCTTTCAAATGCATGCATGTTAAAGACACCGAGGTATGTCCCACAGACACAGGGCTTGCTGGGAGAGAGCGAGAAAGCCCACAAAAAAGCCCACAGAGGTTGGGGATCGAAAGCCTCCTGGCCCAATTAATCCCATTAATCCCTTTGCCACAGCTGGCTTCGCGGCCCATTCCTCCAAATGCAAAAGACAGGATGCATTTGAGAAAAGAATCACCGTTAGGCAAACTTTCTGGGCTTCCGGGAGACGGTGACCTCCAGGAAAAGCCTTGACACTCCAGAGCCTTCTGACCCATGGGGCTTCTTCCCTGCACTAGCATTTGTTCTAGGTGGGGGGAGGGGGCCACGTCTTGGGGGCCAAGGGGTGGGTAAGAAACCCACCATCCCCTGGCTAGGGGCTGCTCTGCTGGGGCTCACCGTGGCTTTCTGGACGTGAAGGATGGTCCTTCCAGGGTACCCAGTGCCTCTTCCTTCTTCCCATGTTCCCCTCGAAATACACGATGCTTGTGGCAGGACCTGTGGGGCAAGACCAGCACTGACCCTGCAAAGGCCTCTCAACCCTGTATCCAACAGTGTCTTACTATCCCCCAAAGGAGTCCTTGTTGCCCCTAGGGTCTTTTTGGACTTCTTTCCCACCTCCTTCTGCAGCCTGGTGATTATTTTTGATGAGAGAACATAGGGACAAGGGCTGCTAGCCACTTTCCTCCATGAACCCCATTATTAACGAGGCAGGGTTGGCATCTCCTGAGGCCACTCTCCTCGGCTTGTGGATGCCACCTTCTCCCTGCGTCATCCTGTGGTCTTCCCTCTGTGTCTGTGTCCCAATCTCCTCCTTGTATAAGGAACACCAATCATACGAGAGGAGGAGCCAGTCATATGGGAGGAGGGGCCAATCATACGGGAGGAGGGGCTAATCATACGGGAGGAGGAGCCACCCAACTGACTTCTTCTTGACTTAATTACCTCTTTAAAGACCCCGGTTGTACATACAGTCACATCCTGAGGTGCTGGGGGTTAGGACATCCCGCATAAGAACTTGGAGTGGGGTGGGAAATAGTACAGTTCATAACATCTGCCTTTGTAGTTCTGCCTAAAGTTGGTTGGTTATTGGCCAGTTTAATTGTTTCATCTCAGAATTTTTAGGACTTTGAGGAGAGGTCATCTTTTCAAAGGATGGGGACTTTCTTAAGAGAAGCCTTCAATAGTGGACATTAGCAACTCCTATTTTGTTAAGTATAACATAGAGTTTGGGGTACAATTTATGACAATTATGTAAAATTGGGGAGGTTTCTGGGTGACTCAGTTGGTTAAGCATCTGTATTTGGCTCAGTTCATGATCCCAGAGTCCTGAGATCAAGTCCTGAGTCAGGCTCCTTGCTCAGTGGGAAGTCGGCTTCTCTGCCGATCCTCTGGCTCATGGGTGCTCTCTCTCTCTCTCTCTCTCTCTCTCTCTCTCTCTCTCGTTCACTCTCTCAAAGAAATAAAATCTTTAACAATAAATAAATGAAATTGAATTGGAGTGATTCTATAAATGAACAGCATTTACTTGGTCAGGGCAGAGTCTAGAAGATCTATTTCTTCCTTGGAAGTGGTTAAGGCAGCTCCCAGGCACATAGAGGTCAAGCAAACAACCTTGCTTCCCATTCTGGGTTCATTCCTTTCAGGCCCCACCAACCTCACCAGACCCCCACCATCCTTCTATGTGGCCTCCCTCAACATTCCCGCAGCCAAGCCTTTGGCTGGGTTGTTCTCTCTTCTTGAGACGCCCTTTGCCTTCTTAAGCTGTGGAATATTGCAGGAGGAAAGGAGAGAACAAATCAGTTTTATACACATTCTTTGATTTCCCTACTATGAGAAATGGTGTTTGCACAAAGAGAAGCCATCAGATGCTGCTGGTTCATGTTCCTTCCCCTGCCTGCTGTTCCCTCCTCCCCCATCCCGGTCACCAATGACTCACTCTTGAGTGAAAAGACATTAACAATGTGTCATGGTGCTGTCGAAACACGTGCTGCATTGGGCATGTTCTTAGTCACTGTCCCCTGAGCATTGCCGTTCCCAGAGGTCTGAGTGAAGCTCTTCTGCTTCTGACTTCTTTTAAGAGCCAAGACTCCATGAGCCTTAAATCCGATGGAGCACTCATCCAGCTGTCTGTGGGATTTTCAGGTAGAAGTTGGGCCCGATAGACTCAAATCCTTTTATTCTTCTGAGAAGGTCAGTGTCCTAGGGCCCCAGGGAAGGCCCGGCCCATGTTTTCACATGGGATCTTCTCCCTCCTGGGTGCAGGGGTGCATGCAGGCGGGCCTCAAGGACAGGGAGCTTCTGAGTCTTGCTCCTCCTTGCGCTCCGGGCCTCAGGCTCCCTGGAGCTTGGTTCCTGCTGTGTGACAGGGCAGATAAAATAGCTCTCTTTCAGCTGGCCTGTGTTCAACCTGATTTGACCCTTTTTCATTGCATGCTCTGCTTCACTCACCTAGCCTCCCTGGACTCCAGTTACTTGTCTCTAAGAAGGAGATGGTGAAAATCCCCTTCGTGTAAGAGCAGAGCACGGGTTCTAGGCATTGTCCTTGTTGTCAAATGTATAGTCACATTGGAAACTCCTCGGTTTCCGATGACTTAAGACCTTTTGAGTTTCAAGCAAGCAACCATAAAACTGGAACACTTGGGGATGGCATCTGGAAAGGGGCAGGGCTCAAAACTCTCTGAGGTCATGTTCGCGCCATTTACCTTCCAGCTAAGCAAGTCCGAGAAACCCTTTCCTCTCAGGAGAGCAGAGAGCTCCCTTCTTCTCTGCTGTTAGGAAATGGCCCAGAGCCCTGGGGGCAGCAAGGGTCCCAGCAAGCTTGCCTGAGATTACGTTGGGTTATTTGCTGTATCCTTTGGGAATTTGCAAGATGGCTCTACCACGTGCCCTTGGTGGGGGAGGGAGGGACCCGGAGAGGAGAGTGGCGCTGGGGGGTTCTGTGATTTGTGGGAGAGCAGGACGTCCAGGGAGAAGTGTGGCATCTGTTCTTTCCTGTGGCGTCTGGCCTGGATGGGGACTTGGTAAAGAGGGGGCACAGAGGCTGAAGGGACTGTTATCATGCAAGACTGGATGCTTTGGAAACAGCCGGAAGTGGGGAGGAAAACCTTTCTTGCCACTTTTACACAGACTCTGGAACTGCTTTGGCTGCTCAGAGGTGATCAGCTGTAAGGACAGAAGCAGCTGAAGAGCTGACAGGGTCGTCAGTCATCTGATGAAGGTCAGGGTGCAGTGGGCGGAATGACCCCAGCAGGACATCAGCCTGGGAGGGGGGCGGAGCACACAGGCTGGCTTATAAGCGGCTCCCAGAGGTATGGGGTGAGCAAGTGGACTATCGGAGAAAACCATGTGAGATGGAGCATTCCTGCTTAAGCAGGTCAGAGTTTTCAGGGAGCAAAACTTAACAGGACATATTTTGAACCTAGGAGCGCTGGCATGCTAGGGACACTTGAGTTCCGTGTGTTTCTGGAGACACCATCCTTTTCCTGCAACCCCCACATTAGAGACGCGACCAGCAGGGAATGCGTGCTATGACCGAGAGTCTAGAATAAGAAGAAAGGAGGAAGGGTGTGCTGGCCGCTGACTTCATTACCTCAAGAATGCCGTTCACAGGTGCTTCCTCGTGTGTGTATCTGCGAGCCTGACCTTCAGTGTCCATCACTCTGCTCTTTGCTGGTCTTCCCTCCTCCTCTCTGGATAATTAGAATGAAGAGTGCAGCAAAGGTAAGGAGGATGGGCTCTCACTACCATGTAGGACCAACATTTTACCTGCTCAAAAATGAGACACAGAACTCCTATTCCTTTCCCTCTGGCATTTTGGGTTATCTATAAAATGGCTTTACAAGGCAGTAGGTAATGCAAATATACTAATAAAACCCAAACTTGCTTGACCTGTGCTTCCTTAATTTTGTCTTCAGCCTCTGCCCACTGATTCTACTCTTAACTTTCAAGCCACTCATTCAGGAAACACAGACTGAGTGCCTGCTGGATGCCAGAAACTATGGTAAACGGGGTTGTTAAAGAAGCAACGGATTAAGTGAAGTTTCTCCATCAGTAGCTGCCATTGTGTTCTTCCCAGCAGAGAAGTTAGTATACGCAACATGGTGGAGAGGTAGGTACTGCGTTTACCGAATGTTGGAGGAAAAACACACATGCATGAAGCAAGAGGTCTGGATAGACCGTGGTAAGTTTATGAGCCCCTGAGCAAGCGAGAGTTGACGGTGTTTTCTTAATTGAGGTGCAGTTTTCATTGAGTGGAACGTATTGATCTTTAGGGTAGAATGGAGTTTTGACCAGTGACACACCTGGGAAGCCCACACCCCATCAAGCTACCCAACACTTCCATCATTGCAGAAGCTCCCCCTGGGCCCCTTCTCAATTGACACCCACCGCATGTTCATCTTTAAGATTTCTAAAATATCTCTTCATTTAGATATACCTCGGAGATACTGCAGATTTGGTTCCAGGCCAGGGCAATGAAGTGAATATCGCAATAAGGCGAGTCAAGTGAATTTTTTGGTTTCCCAGTGCATAGAAAAGCTACGTTCACACTCTACAGTAATCACGTAAATGTGCAATAGCATTAGGTCTGAAAAACAATGCACAAAAATACTTTGTGGCTAAAAAAGGGCTAAACATCATCTGAGCTTTCAGTGGGTCATAATCACCGATTACAGATCACTACGACAAATGTAATAATAGCAGAAAAGCTGAAAGTATTGCAAGAATTACCAAAATGGGACAGGGAGACGTACGGTGAGCAAATGCTGCTGGGAAAATGGAGCCGATAGATAGACTTGCTCAGCAGAGTTGCCACAGAACTTCAGTTCATGGTGGAAACAAGGCAGTAAATGCAAAGTGCAATAAAGCAAAAAGCAATACAATGGGATATGTCTGTATTTTGGTCAAGAAATATCTTGGACATTTACGAGACTTACAAAGTGCCCCTAAAATTGTGTATGCTTGTTCAGTAGTGCTTAGATGGCTCTACCGCAGCTGCTTTGGATATTCTGAATGAGAGTTTCCACTAAGAGCTGCTAGATATTTCTTTTTAGAAACGGACTTATTGAATTAGGAGAAACCCATCTTTCTCCTCTTGGGTTCATCCAGCAATAATCCCACAGCCGACTTTGATAACTCTGTCAACTCAAAAAAAATGAACACACTTGGTGACTACTGAATCCTGGCCTTTGGATTTGCTCCTCTTTTGTTTGTGAAAAAGGTAAAAATTGAACAGACTGCTTTTGGAAGACAGTTCTCCATAGGTTGCTCCCATTTCTGTATGTTTTGCAAACAGAGACATTCACAGATCTTGTTCTGAACTCATTTCAGAGAGATTTGTAGAGCAGACAGCAGGCGAAGAGAGATGTTGTGTCTCATTCCCAAACAAAAGGAGGATTTGTCCAGTAAAATAAAGATAATGTCTCCCTCCAGGGCAGGATGCTGACAGCCTATTATAAAAGATTCAGACTCTCGAAACCAATATCATGCTATATGTTAGCGAACTAGAATTTAAATAAAAACTTGAAGCAAAACAAAACAAAAAGAAAATAAGAGAATCAGGTTTTCTAAGGTGAAATTCCTCTCCTGCAGTGACAGTGTGTAGGCGTCCCCTGGCTCTCTGTACATTATCCTGTGGAAACTGGGGCTCAGGGAACTGGCAGAAGAAAACGATGATCCCAGGGGCTCCTGGGTGGCTCAGTCGTTAAGCATCTGCCTTCGGCTCAGGTCATGATCCTGGAGTCCTGGGATGGAGCCCTGCATCGGGCTCCCTGCTTGGCAGGAAGACTGCTTCTCCCTCTGCCCCTTAACCCTACTGGTGTGCTCTCTCTTCATCTCTCTCATGCTCTCTCTCTCAAATAAATAAATAAAATCTTTAATTAAAAAAAGGAAATGATGATCCCCTGGATATCAGCAATGCTAAAGAAAAACGTGCCCTTCATCCGACTCCGGGCCCTCCTGTCTTCTGCCAGCATCCAGGAATGTGTTGCAGGCTGCAGCCTTCCTTCGAAGGTAGAGTCAAATCTCAGACTCCTTGCAGTTCCTGTCAACTCCGAGTCAAAACTGTGTCTCTGGCATGTTCTGTCGTAGTTAAATCATAACTCGGTGTTAACAGTTGGCCAGAGGGGATGCTCATGGGCTATGAACATTCACTTTGAGTTCAAGTCTCACACAGGTGTGTGAGTGTTCTTCTTTCTAATGCAGAAAGAAGCCGAGCCCTTGGCTGTGGAGAAAAGGCAAAAATCCTGCCTCTGTATCCTTATTTTAGCTCCAGCCAACCCAAGCTCTGTCTCCCCCTGTCCTGTTTGCCCTCTGCCATCTTGCTTTCCTTCTGATCAAAACGGAAACCACTCTCACTTGAGTTCACACTGAGACGATCAGTGGGGTTCTTAATTTGCACCACAACTTTTGTAGCTTTATACACATGCACAAACATATTGTATTTGGAGGGGTTTGTTTTCTTCTTCTTCTTCTTTTTTTTTTTTTGGTCTTTTGCTACATGGAACTCTCTTTTCCCTTTTAAGAGTATAATGTGGATGTCTTTCTATTTTAACAGGTAAAAATACACTATTATTTTTAATGATTATATAATATAGATGTATCCTCATTTATTTAACCAGTATCTTTTTTGTGGACGGGTAGGTTTTTCATCATTTTTCAATATTATATGCAATGCTTTTATGACCTTCTGTGTGTGTGTGTCTCTCTCTCTGTCTCTATTTCTGTCTATTTGTCTATCTTTGAACACTAGTTTGGATATTTCTTTAGGATTTATTCTCAGGAATGGAACTACCCAGTCAATTGCATCCAAATTTTTCCTTGCCCCAAGCTTGTTTTCCTTCTACTCCAATAATCCTTCCTTCAGTTTACAAGGTTGTGAGGATTTGCTTAGAGAGAACAAATGGGTATATTTTCTCACTGTTGGGTAGGTTTTGTTTGCCTAAATGCACAAAGCAAGCTCATACTAACTTACAAAATGGAGAAAGCACTAGCAGAATCCCAGTCTACATCTCTGACCTGACAAAACTTTAGAAACAACCAGAAAGGAGAGGTCTAATGCCACGAGACTCTTCTAAACTCTGTGTAGAAGCTCTGTTCCTCTTGATTTTGGAGACTGGCTCCTTTGTTTCTACAAGTGGCAATCATAGAGACACATGGTCCCCAAGTCCCAAATCATGTAGCCCCAATTTTGAAAATCCCGGGGAAGGAGCTCGTTGACCTTCCTTGATTCTGGCCTTGGCTACGCAGTCAGTCACATTGACTGCCATGGGACCTGCAGGTCTAACACATCAGGTCCCATGGCACCTACAGGGATGGGGGAGGGAGACATTCTCAGAAAAAACAGGCTGGGCAGACTGCTCCTTAGGTATCTGTTGAATTTTCTTTGGACAAAACCACATGTAGTTGAAGATCTATTTAGCTTTCTTTCCCTGACCATCTTTCTCAAATTGGAGGTGGCTTTTCAAGTGAAAACTTTCAAATGAGACCATTTTAAAAGTCGCATCTGAGGCTACAGCAGAATATGAGACAAGACAAAGAGAAAATATAGGAAGAACATTGTAGTCACATGTATGAAATAATACGTACAGTTACATGTATGAAATAGCTCTTCTCTTCCTTTTTCAAGGATGTCACCTGCCAGTATTCATAAAAATCTCACTCCCAGGAAGCACCCTAGTCTGTGAGCAAAGCTTGTTCATCCTGCCTCTGTACCCTTATTTTAGAAAGTAATTTATCTCCTCTTTTCTGGAGACTTCATGGGCTCAGGGATTATAAAGACCTAAGCTCTACTCCCAGTTCTGTCATTAAACTGGGCACCCCCGGTTGGTGCTTATGTCCCTTAATTCTGTTTCATGAACTGAACACATCAAGGGTCTTTCCCCTTCCCTCATTATTCATTCCAGATTGCTCCAAATTTACCTCCTTTCTACCACCCCACCATAATGGTGCTCCTGCACCCCTCCCTTGGAGTGTATTCAACACATGGCATCTCTGTTACTCATTTAGAAGCTGAAGTTTATTGCTTTGCCTCCAGGGTGATGGTAAAAATATTTAACAACCTTCATGGTCACTGACCGATTACAATGGACTGGGTGGTGATGGACAGGGTTCTGGAGGAACCTGTAGGGCAAAGCATTCTGGTTTCCGTTGCTGATCCCAGAGTGGGGGAGAGCTCTGGAGCCCAGGCGAAGAGCTAGGGATGCTGAGTAAAGGGGGAGGACCCTCTGGAGACTGGAGGCCATTCAGAGGGATGTATTTTAATAATTTAACAACCGCTGTGGCAATACCTATTGAAGCAAACGTAACTTCTACTGACTTCTGAGATTTCTTTCCATCTGAATTGGAAATCCTTTGAGGTCTAAATGGGTGTCAAACTTGGTGTCCTCTGGATCCAGGCCATGGTCATCCTGAGAGTACAAATAGTATGTCCATGCCACAGTGCTCAGGAGATGCTAGGTTGGCAAAACCCTTGTGCTCCGAGATGGGCCGTCCTTGACTTAGACAGTCAGAACTTAAGACTGACCTGCCCCATATCCAACAACTATAACGATTGATTTTTTCATTTCTTTTGATATCCGGGCCTTTGTGGGACCAACTGCCTGACCAGCTCCTCATTTCAGAATATCTGAAATGAGAAAATCCTGGAAGGGGTGCTTCTCTAATACAGAAGCAGAGCGTGAAGAGGTTTTATTAGGACTGTTCAGGCAGAAGGCTGGATTGCTAGTGCCTAGAAGTAACTATCACATGTCCTACTGCCGGCTTTTCCCCACTTGTGTTGGTGACAGTAGTGTGGAAAGAAAGGGGGAATGATGTGTTCAGAATATAAGCCTGTCATGCAGTGTCGAGACCAATATGTATGGGGGGCAGTTTGGGGGGACAGGTGAGAGTGTCGTTCCATGTCAGGTCTATTACGGGTATGATATCAGATCTTTACGGAGCTGACCTGGCCGTGACTTTCTCAGCGACCTCATCTCTAAAAGTAAGAGGTTGCACTCTATTTCAGTTATCTGTTGCTGGGTTGCCAATGACCCCGAAAGTCAGTGGCTTACACTAACGGCCATTTATCTGTTCATAATTCTGCAGTTGCGCTGGGACTAGCTGCGTGATTCTTCTGCTGGTCTCACTGGTGTTCACTCATGGAGACGTCATCATCCCGGGCAGCCCAACATGACCTTACTCACATGTCGGCCGGGAGGCCTTGGTCGGTTTCATGTTCTCTTTCCGGCAGGAGATTCTGCATGTTTAACAGAGTGTAGCACTATTCCCAAAGCAGCTGATACCTCAGGGCATCAGCACTCACAAGCCCTCTCCTGCACCGTGTTTGCTGATGTCTCGTGGGCCAAAGCAAGATCCATGGCTGAGTCCAGCGTCAACGTGGGAGGCAAGCACACAGGGTCTGAGTCTCCATCTATCCCGTGATCTCTAAGGTTCTTTAAGGCTCCGATATTCTGTTTTCCTGGGGATGTGAGCTCTCATTTTTTAACACTCGATTTAGAAACAAACTACTGGAACACAGAAAATTCTCCCACTGTCACTGAGATGACAAAATGGGGGTGATCTTTCAACACACCCCCCTTTTAGACATTATTAACGCTTTTAAAAATTTTAAATGTTTGGTTCTTTCAGATTGCATTATGCATTCATTTTGGTTCGATGTCGCTTGTGCAAAATAGTAGCAGGAAGAGAAGAGTTAAAGAATGAAATGGGAACCTGCGTGTTTAAGAAATGTTTGCACATCATTCTGTACCCAGAGTGTATTAACAAAATCATAGAATCTATTTTCTCATTCATGATAGCAGACTGAACTCATGCATATGCTTGTCCTCACTCATCAAATCTCACTGAAATTACAAAAAAAATATATGTTTTAAAAGAATAAAGCCATAGGTGCATTGGGAGACAGGAAAGGGCACACTCCAGTAGAAAGTAGATAGGATTAGATCAGGGTTTTTCCACCTCGGCACTATTGACAGTTTGGGCTGGAGAATTGGTGTGGGGACCGGCCTGTGCATTTCAGGATGTTTCTGGCCTCTCCCCACTAGCTATTAGGGACACCCCCTTAACACATGACAACTAAATATCTCCAATTGCTAAATGCTCCCGGGGGTGTGGTTCCAAAATTGTCCCCACTTAAGAATCACTTGATTAGGTGGATTGGGAGGATTGGAGCCCAGGACACATGCAGGAGGAGACTGCTTCCGAGGAAAGAGACTTTCAGAAACATCACAGCCAACTGCTGCTAGAGCAGGAGAGCTCTTGCAGGTAACTTACAAGCCTAGGCACAAAAGGAGGCTTGTCTGCCGAACAGCTGAGACAGCCACAGCCTCCTCCTTCCGCAGAGACCAGCTAGCTTCCAGGGAACGACTCCCCAACCCAAACACCTAGAGCTACTATTCAAATAACTTGAAGGATCTGGGAGGGAGAACCTCTAGTTTAGATGTTGAGGCTGGAGAGAGACTCTGAGCCTTAGACGTTTACCGCAGCATGGAAGGGGAGAAAATGGAAAGGCAGTCTGTTCAGAAATAAAATAAAGACTGCAGCCCAAAGCCTCCTTTCCTGGGAAGTGGGGGAGCCAATAACTTTTGCAGCAGCTCCCCACCACCTATTACTTATTTCCATCAAAGCCCCTCCAGTTCAGAGGAGGGACTGACAGAGGAAAGGAAGATGAAATGATGCAGAAGAAATGTAATCCAGCCATCGATATGCATTTTTTAATTTGTTCATAAGTAGGAATGATTATAAGTAGTGTGATTATCATATGTTTGACATCAATACATTCCAAAGAGAAAAAGATAAGTAGAAATGAATACTAATAATATTTCTTTTCTTTTTATAGGGGGTGCCTTGGGTGCCTCTGTCGGTTGAGCATCTAACTCTTTTTCTTTTTTTTTAAGATTTTATTTATTTATTTGACAGAAAGAAACACAGCGAGAGAGGGAACATAAGCAGAGGGGCTTTGAGAGGCAGAAGCAGGCTTCCCGTCGAGCAGGAAGCGTGACGTAGGGCTCGATCCCAGGTCTCTGGGATCATGACCTGAGCCAAAGGCAGTCACTTAACCATCTGAGCCACCCAGGCACCCCAAGCATCCAACTCTTAATTTCGGCTCAGGTCATGACTTCAAGGTTGTGAGATCGAGCCCCATGGCAGGCTCCGTGCTCAGCAGGGAGTCTGCTTGAGAGTCTCTCTCTCCTCCCTCTCCCTCTGCTACTCCCCTTCTCGCATGCATGATAAATGAATAAATAAATAAAACCATTTTTTAAAAGTTTTTTTTACCTTAATAATCTGATGAACGCAGATTAAAGCAGGAAATGCAAATGAAAACACCACTTTTTTTTTTTTTTTTTTTACCTATCAGAGAGGCAAAAAATAAAGGGAGTGATAATATCCGGTGTCGGTAAAGCTGTGAAGAAATAGACACTCTCAGAGAGTGTTGGTGAGACAACAAAGCCCTTTAAGAAGTTACTTTGAAGGCGCTCAGCAAAATTAAAACAATGCAAACTTTTTGCCCCAGAAATTCTTCATCCAGAAACTGTCCTACAGAAATATGCATGTACACGCTCCAAGATGTATGTGCAAGGGTGCTCACGGAAGTACCACGTGTAATATCAAAAAATAAAACACAACTCAGGCGGCTTTTGGTAGAGGAGTAATGATGATATAATGATTATATAGAATAACATGCAGTCCATTCATTGGACAACACAGATCTGAATGTCCTAATAAAGAAAGATGCCAGTTGTTAAGTGAAAGGAGTAAAGCTTGAACAGTCAGTGTATGTCCATAATGCCATTTATGTACCGAAGAGATTCCTGCATGTTCCCATGTGCGTGTGCACGCACACACGGTATATAGAAATGCATGGGGGTCTGGCAGGGACAGGTGGTAAGGAGAGGTCATTTTTCTAGGGGATGTATGATGCCTCTGTAAGCTTAGAAACAACTTCTGCAAAGAAAAGTGAACAAGGCAGGTTAAACCTGACAGATTTCATAAAGATCATATCTGCTCCTTTTATTTAAGATGAGGAAACTGAAGGCCCATTCTGAGTCAGGAACATCAATGTTGCAATTGGTACTCTTATGCTTTTTGAGTTGATCATGTTTCTCTTAAGCTTTGAAATATTTGCTTGTTTATTTTAAGCCATGTCTCACAGCTGTTATCTTAATCGTAGAGTTGCTTCTTTAACGACCCCCGCTGCGTAAAATGTATTTATCTAACACAGTTTATACAATCACCATGCCCTTTACAGAGATTTCAGCATTATCAAAAAAAAATCCTTACATAATTTCTTTCTGCACGCATAAAATGTTCCTGTGCTTTTTAAATCGCTGTTCTCCTAAAGCAGATCAAACAGTATGTTTACTCCGGGGATGAGTGCAGACCTGCGGTGTGAGCCGTGGGCAAGAGAACAAGGTGGGGCAGCTGGGGACCGAGTCCTGTTCCCGATGCTCTGGGGAGACCCTGCCCCTCCCAGAGATCACATTTTAGCAACAGTGGGTGATGTGTACCCTTGAGAAAAAATTGCAAAGACTCCTATAAACCTAAGGACGATTAAGGACAAACAGAACCTTGCCTGAGAAAGCAGGAGGTCAGGATGGACAAGGTGGAGATTTCAAGGGTCTGTGATATATATTCAGAACTGGCTTCCAGTCGTTAAAGTTTGAGCCAGACTTGGAAGAGGAAGTAACTTCAGGATGGTAGAGGCTCTTCCCCTCCTGGAAGAATGTCAGATAATTTGGACAAGATCTCAGATCAGATTTCTTTGGCCTCATCATCAGTTACTCAATGGGGCTGAGTCTGGAAACCTTGCAAATTTGAGCAGAAACAAACATGAAACCACAGGCTGACCCACTTTGGAGATGTAGAAATTTAGGAAATGAGTTTTTCCTAACACACTGACCAAATTTTTTTTCAAGGCTAAAAGTGGACTCTCTTTAGTCTTGAAAAAAGGTACTCAGTATTTTCAAGTGGATGCTATTTCACAAAATTACTTAGAATTTGACCAAAATGTCTAATACTTCCTTACCACCTTTGATCTAGCTTGAAAATTACATTTCTATTTTCATATATGAGTCGATTGGAAGAACTCAGGGACAGGACAAAGTTGGATGCATTTCAGAGACACTCACCACTTCCGGGGGGATTTCTGCTCTCCACCCTGTTCAGAGTTTGGTGTAGATGCAGATGAAATGTACAAATTCAAACATGTATGTTCCATGTCATTAGAGCTGGAAACTTCTCTAAGAGACGATCAGTACAGTCCAGGGCTGTCAAAATAACGCCCAAATACTCCATGGGGGAAATGCCATATATCATGGGAGGCTATTCATTTTTCTCCTTTATTTTCTTTGCATTACGTGGAAAATCTATCAAGACACTTTCGTTTCCCTTCCTTTCCCTTCCTTTCCCTCCTTTTCCCTCCCTTTCCCTCCCTTTCCTTCCCTTCCCTTCCCTTCCCTTCCCTTCCCTCCCTTTCCCTCCCTTTCCTTCCCTTTCCCTCCCTTTCCCTCCCTTTCCTTCCCTTCCCTTCCCTTCCCTTCCCTTCCCTTCCCTTCCCCTACCTTCCCTTCCCTTCTCTTACCTTACCTTCTCTTACCTTACCTTCTCTTACCTTACCTATTCTATAACTTTCCTGGAGTTCATAATTGTCTGATTTCTTTACTGTTTACTGTTCTATGTTCTATAACTAATACTTCTACCAGATTTCTCAACAAAAGAGATCCTTTGATTTTCTTGGACGTACCCCCCCTAGAGCCCTCCATCTTCTCTAGACTTGATACACTGCTGTTGTTTGGATGTATGTCATCGTCATCCTTCTAGAGAATTTTTTTAATTTTATTTTTTCAGTGTTCCAAGTTTAATTGTTTATGCCCCACACCCAGTGCTCCATACTTCTAGAGAATTTCATTTGCTGCTCTCATTTTGGAGAATCCTCTATTCCTGCACCCCATGTCTTGCTTTCTTAGTTTATTTTCTGTTTTGGTGGAGCATAGGCATCAAGCCATTAAAGTAAAATTTCAGGCACGACATTTGAAAATGTCTTGATCATTTGGCGTGAAGAGAATTTTCATTTGGAAAAAAAATCTCTAAATTTCAAAGGCATTGCTCTACCATCTTCCAGATTCCACCTTTGCCCTTGGGAATCCATTCATGATCCTGGTTCCTGATCCTTTGTAACTTGCTTTGAAAGCTTTGAAAGCTACAGAATTTTCTGTTTTTGTGTAGCATCTCATACTCCTTCGTGTCTGCTGTCCTCAAGTTCCAGGCTCTTTTGTTTATATTTTTCCAGAAACTAAGCCTTTTTTTTTTTCCCTTTTCTGCAAGTGTGGGGCAGCATAGACACCTGGTGCTGTAAGACTTTCTATCAGCCTTCCTGCTGGCCACTTGATCACAGACTATTGCCCCTAGGACTGTGAGACCATACATTTTGGCCATTGAAGTTACCCAGCTTATGCTACTTTGTCACGGCAGTCCTAGGAAACTAATGTACCATCTGACATTTGACCTACTCCAAAAGGGCTTCTCTATAAGAATCATGTCTGTATTCAGAATCAGTTTGACCAAGTTCAGTTTTT